>CM040120.1:17923630-18154059 GCA_022559845.1 Amorphophallus konjac
GTAATTCCAGCGTACCGCTCATTCATGGGCAGGTTCGGCAGTCACTTAGAAGGTGGGAGACATGCGGCAAAGTACATAAAGTACACACCGGAGGATTTGGAGAACTATTTGTTGGATTTGTTTGAAGGAATGCCTGGACCATCCAACCATCCAAGGAGAAAACTTAGCTCGTAATCATTAGATCTCCTCGTAAATGGTAAGGCCTTTCTCTTGCCAGGGGCATGGTCAAGTTTTCAGATCCTCAAAGAATTTAAACTGTAGTTTGTTGTTTATGCTCCCCCTTTTGTTATTGTTGTTGTCTTTATATGATTACAGGATGGACATGCCATGACTTCTCAATGTAATATAATATTATTGTACATGAAATAGTTATCCATTTTGTCTGAAATATGGTCTTCTCATAATACATCCTTCTATATGTTGTACCCCTGAAACCTACCAAATGTCCTTTGAAACACCATCGCCATTTTATCTTTTTTGGCTGATCATTTTATGGGTGGGTGCCACTATGAGAAAGTATTAACGGCCAATGTCAAATGAGCTCTCATTGTTTGATTTGTAAAGTAGTGTGATTTTTTTGAATCCACTTACCAACAGTCCATATCTTTTTCAAGATCCGAGCAATATTAGTATAAAATATATCAGGTATATGGCATCCAGCCACCTCTTATAAACAAAAAATGCAAGAAAATGGTGGTGACACTTGTAGTCCACGTTTCCATGTGTGAACTCTGCCCCCCAGTACTTGGTTTCTGTGTGCGGATGGAATTCCTAAGAGATTGTGCTTTGACTGCATTATATTAATATGGTAAAAGTGTTGCGAAGGGATTGTGGCTGCAATTACTTCCACTGTAGGATCTTTCTATTGCACATAGAGATCTAGATACTTATAGCTTGCAGCATTGTTCGGTTGGCTTTGTTCCTAGGTTGGTTGTCTGGTTATTACTGCTCAGATCTCCAGCTTTTCAGCCAAGGAGCAATGTCCTTGTGCCAAGTGAATGAACGATGGAGGGAGTAAGGATTTTGAAATAAAACCATGTTGGCCATTCCATTTGTCTCAAATTTTACCTCCAAAAGATACTTAGTAATGGTAGTGCTTTTGTTCACACCTACCTTGATCAGTTTATTAGTGGCAGAAGTACATGGGTGACAAGGTTTCCATGATTTTCAAAATTCTGAGAAAATTATCTGTATATTAAAATTCAATGATTTCACACAAACATCTAGGAGAACTTGTTTCACCTATAGAACACATGTTTGGCACTCCAAGGTGATTCATCGTGGGCATTCATTTATACTTTAAATGAAAATTATGAGACCCCCTTGACCCACACGGGAAAAATTATTGTTGGGTAAACCAAAATCAACTTTATTGTTAAGGGTGTAAACAGATCTTTAAAATTTGAAGACCTTTTCACCTGAGTCCCCATGGAAAGACCCTATTTAGAGTCCCCATGGAAAGACCCTATTTAGGGTGTCAAGAATCTGTTTTTTTTCACATGTTAAGTTTTAATTTGCAATTTTGGACTTTTGACTTTGAAATGCCCCATGAATCCCTTTCCTTATGCAATCAGTCAATGGCCTAGGATTTCTGGCCCAGTCCTGTTAATTCTTCCTCCTTTTCAGTGCCCGATGGTTGAGCATCAGTGGGCACTTGGTGAATGTAAAGCTCAAACTCTTGATGATGGAGCTTTAGGGCTTCCTAACAGCTTGTCTCAGCATCATGGAGGTGAACCCTCCCCATCCCCGCACCCCAACATACACAGGTGGACCCTCCCAACAGCCCCAAACACGCACCTTGCATTGTTGGCAAGTGCATTTAATAGTTTCTTAGTTTTAACTCTCTCATGCTTTTCATAGGCCTGTTAAGCTTGCCTAGTCGGCAAGTGCATTAGACCCAGCCCGAATTTTATATGGCCTGTTTTGAAGTCTATTGTAATATTTTTGCCTGCATGGCCCACCCACCAATTTCATGGGCTGGGCTTGGGCTGCCAGGCCCAGCATACAGGATTTTCTAAGCATCCATGACTATGATTGTTTGAAAACTTGGCTTAGCCTTCTAATCCTTATATCTCATCACACAATCCTTGACACTATGAGAACCGGTTTTGCATCCTCATTAAGGCCCGTCTCACAACTGGCTCCTGGCAGAAGGAGCTCTCCTTCTCTGGTGTGGGCCTCTCCTTTTCCCCAGATTCTGACACCTTTTGCTTGGTGACAACCTCAGTCCAGAGTGCCGCATCTCCTCCTCTTCCTCCAGTAGCAGGGGCACCGTCATCTCCCGTGCGTAGGAGTCATTTTCACGTTTCATTCCCTCTCTCTCTACAAATCAAGGTCATCATCAATGTTTGCACCTGTGCAGTTTTCTTCCTTCTCCCAACACTGCAAGATGCTCGGCCTGCGGGAAGATGACACTTCCCATTGCTACATGTGATCCACGAGTCAATGAGGTACCCTGACTGACAGGGATGGCTAAGCCTGGCCCCGCTTAGGCCTGTGCAACAGTTCTTTTACTGCTCCTGGCCTGGGCTTTATCAGACCTGGCTCATTGGTACCCCAGTTCTCTTACTAAGAAAACTATGTTATGGGCATGACCTTTGTGCCCATTTGGTGCATATTAATAGAAGATGAAAAGACTTAGATAAACAGATAGTGCTCATGTTCCTATGTTGATGCAACACGTTTATTTGGACACCACACATCTTCGTTGATAAGCTAATTTAATTGTTTAAGGTTTTTCCACCAATATACATATAAGGACTTTCTTTTTTATGTGAGGAACACATGGAAATGTGAGCAACAACATAGCTTAATGAGAAAGTGACGGAGATGTTTTTCCAGCCACTTTTCGGATGGGACCACAGAAAAAAATATTGGGCTGATGAATAATAAGGCTTGTCTCTTAGTCATCTCATATTCTATGGCTTTCTAACATGTGAAATTGCAAATAAGCCTTGGGTGCATCTACATTTATCCAGTAGGAATCACATTCATTGAAAGGTAAGATGTAGTTTGATGTTAGTTTCTAGAATTTTGGATACCTTAATATCTTTGGTATTATGCAGGGGCAATCTTCACAATCCTCTTCTGTGCTCTATTGCCAATGGATAACTCACATCACATTCTTCTTAAAGTCTTTTAAATTTCTATGTTATTCCCTCTTGATGCTTTTATGCTGCCTACCCAACATCTTAAATATAGACCGAACCATTCTGTGCCAGAGTTTACACTTCTGGACATGGGAACAAATAGATGAGAAAGGGTAACTTTTCTGCTTTCATGCTGATGGTGATTATCTTTTCTTTTATTTTTCTTTTCCCTTTCTTGTGGAAGGAAAGGAGAGTTAGATCCCATTACTAATCAGTTTCCTTATCTTTGTCACATTAAAATTAAAGTTAGGAAGTTCTGGACATCCATTTGTAGCCTTGTAGGCTTTCCTTTTGGTCAAAGGAAGATGGTGTTCCCTTCATTTTCTTGTCCTTTCTAAGTTGACTTTCAGAAGATTGCACAAGATTGATTTGCATTTAATTATTTGTATCCTCTGAGTTTGACTGTTTGTGTGATCTTAGCTGTTTCTTATATATGAGGTTATGGACCCCAAGAGGCTGACAAAACAGGACTGTGAATTATTTGCCTCTCAACTGACATGAATTTCAGCCAAAGAAAGCTTATTCCTGTCTTTTACATGCCCCTTAACATCCCTTTGTCGGAACCAAATAAAGTTCCCTCCTCCTCTGTGACATTAACAGGTCTACTAATATATCCGATGCTTTTCATGAGTTCTCTACTGCTTCCTATGGCCACTTCTGGTCAACAAAAATGGGACTAAATACTTAAAGATAAACTGCAATGTCTTGTTTCATTTGTGCTTCATCCAAAGGCTGTTGAATTGTCTCAATCACCACATTTTCTTAGAATTCTAAGGCCAGAATGCCTTCTCTTTCCCCAAACATTTTGGAGTGTTGAATTCCGTGAGAATGGCAGCATATAAAAAATTCTACTCTATATTTCCATCAAAAGGAAAACAAGGGAAAAAGTTTCTCACCAGCATGTGGGTGCTCATTACGTCTTGAAAGTCCTTATATACTGAAAAATGAGAGACCATCTTCTCCACTCATCTGACCTCACCTTGGGGAATTCTTATGGACAACTTGAAGGAGTCCGTTCAGTTTGAGGCAGTAGTAGACATCTTTGTTTCTCTGATCCAGTAGAGAAGTCCATTGCCTCTTGAATATAGCTCTATCAAAATTTAGAGCCAAAATGTTAGAAAAGTTTAATGCCAATTGCATTGCTTCTGTTGCTGTAGGATTTGATAGGACTGGATATGCATATCTTTGTTCCAATAAGATTGCATGAGTTTGAGCTTCATCCTATTTGAAAGCTGTATGATCATGCCATTATGGCTAGTCTTGTTTGTTGCAGTATTTGTCAAAAACAGCTGCTTAGCACCTAGGCAGTCTGCCTAGGGCATATAGGCCTGATCACCTAGACAGTGTCCAGGATGTATGTTGTCAGCATCAAATCCGAGTATTTGTTAAAAACATTTGAATGAACACTTACTTTCGTTTCTTGGATCTTCTTCATGTCTTCTCATTGTTTCTCCATTCATTGTTGTTATTGTGCTGCAGCTGCTGGTGTTTTGCTTAGAATGTTGATACTTCCGTTTCTGGCTAGTTCACGATATCTAAAAGTGAGGTCATACATACACCTGCCCAAGTGTATTACCTATCTAAATTCTTCAATGAAGAAAGTGATTGATTTTGAAAAAAAAAGTTAACGTCTTTATTTTTCGAAATTCTGCGATGAAGAAAGTGATTGATTTCGTTATGCCAGTATGTTTTTTCAGTTTACTCTGACTATGCAATTGTGCGGAGGTCTGAATTTTTTATAATTTAGACATTTATTTGCATGAACAGTTTAAACTTTTTGCTACCTACCTAAACCCAGAGGGCACCTATGTGTTTAGCGATGTCCACCACCTAGACCTTGGTTTGTGTACCTCTTGATAATGGGGGTAGAGTGTTTCATTGTGGTTGAGCAATGTAATTTTCAATTCTTATCATGTTTCTATATGGGTGCCAGTATGGAGAATGATTCTTGATTCAGTTGTTTGGTTATAAGAAATCAGATGTCAAATTCATGAGGAATTTAGGGAATGGAAGTGCATTCTCTTTTGAAGAGATACATTTTATCAGAACCTGAGACCCACCCTAGTTGAGACCCACCATGGTTGTTACAATAGTAATCTGCTTGACGTTAAAAGAGTCTGAGAAACTTGCTTGCTTTCTGAGATATTTTTCTGTAACAATGCTACGTTGGATCCTTCCTGCCACCAGGGCTGTATGTGTGGAACAATACTTTGTCTATGACATGTTTCGTTTTCTATTGCTTTTGACAGTAGTCCCAGTGGCAATATTTTCTCTCTAATCTCCCTTGCTCTTAGCTGGTTAGAACAGACCCTGCAAGTGCTCTAACTGAGTTGATAAAACATCTTTTCAACATTGGTCGTCGATTTGTGCTGTAGGTTTCCTTATATATTCGTTTGGCAACTGTTTTTTCAACAACTGGCTACTTCAACTAAAGTACAGACTTTTTTCTTTTGGGGTCCGAACTTATGTAGGGCTCGGGCCGGCCCTTAGATTTTGTTGATAAAATTAGCAAAATTATTAGAAAGACATGCGGGACACATGTCCCTGCCTTACCCCATAAAAGAATACATGAAGAAGTGGAAACCCAAAATGCCAAAGCGTCCCGGTACAACAGGGGCTAGAAAACTAAAATCTGAAGCTAGGAATGCCAGAAGCATCCAAAACAGCACATCCACATGCATTGGAAGGAAGTTCCCATGAGGCAAAATCTTATTGCACTTGTTGTGGCAAGCATATGAAGCAAGTGCATCAGCAACTCCATTGCATCTGCGGTAAACATATTCAAACCTCCAATTAAAAATGAGTACACACTAGTTTGCATTTCTGCTTTATTTCTCTGACTACCTAAGGATCTATGCAGGAGTTAGATTACCTTTAGCATATAGCTGGGTAGCGAATAGCATCTTGGGAACTAATCAGTACATAAAGGTGAAAATACTGTCATGTAGGTACATTGCAGAAGCTTGCAAGTAGAATAAAATTGCTCATTGGCCAATTTCCTCACCCAGATTGCATCGCTACAAAGGTACTGGCAGTTAACTTTTTTTCAAGGACATTTAAATTTGTGAGTGCATGTGTGTCGGCTACCCCTTTGTGAGGAGGCCATGCCAGTGGGGCTCAGTTGCGGGAGGGTGAGCTTCTAAAAACCCCCCATTGGCCACCACTAAATGGGGCCAGGATGAAGTCCATGGGTGTCTGTGAAATTCCCCACTCCCCAAGCCTTGTGAACCCCTGAGGTTGTTGTGTTGGGTGTCCTGGGTGTATTCAAACATGAGATCTCTGGGTGTGAACTGGGGCCCTTGTGCTAACTGAGCCACGTGTCTTGACTAGTAGCAACCAACAGTCACATTGTCTAATTAACAAGGTAAACTGGAGGAGTATTTGGTGGGTCTGACTACTAAAAGGGAAGAATGAGTGTGCAGATTTGATTGTTCCTGAACCAGGTTGTGAAGTGTTTCTGGTTGCTTAATCCATGGTTCCTAAAGATTGTGGAAAATAGATTAGGCTTCAAATTGGTTCAGGTTGTCTTAGGTTTTGGGGTTAACTCTAGTTGGGCCGTGCATCTGTCAAGAGGTATGTCTCCTTGACTATTCTGTTTAAAATGAATGGGCACTTCCCAACTCACTCTCCGCAATGCTAATTCGAGTGTGGATGCCGTCTGCTGTCCGAGGAGGGGGGATAGAAAGATGGAGAGGAAGTGGAATAAGAAGAAAAGAGGTATTGCATATCAGGTGTGATCATATTTGTTTGGTGTGGTTCAGAATTGTTTCACCATCCTTCTTATGTGGTAATTTTATAACTGTGAATGCATTCTAATGTGTTGAATTACATATAAAAGGCGATATTCTTATGTGACTTTTATAATATTTGTTGGCTGTTGTTGGACATTGTTTGGTGATGTTCCCTCTGTAGGAATTCTATACATGACTTCATGGGTCTAGTGTGCGGAGTTGCATTAAAATTGTTTTTGCAGAAGATGTGTGTTTTAGTTGGTGTACTTGTAATTGAATCCATTTTGTTAATTACGATCAGCTGAATCCATCAGTCAAGTTCCTAATTCATTTTTGACCATCTGATTTTATTCCAGCACTCTTATCTTCCTGCTTGAGTAATTCCTGGGATGGTCGGTATTGCACGGGAAAAAAAAACTTTCTGATATTGTTCGACCCTTAGGTATGATGCTAATAGCCATGGCCATTTGGCATTCCATGAACGAAATGGATTAGTTCATCCGAAACCTGATGAAACGCAATGCAATTTTTTGTGCTGGTTGGTGAGTGTGAAAGTTAAATGCGGTAGCGGATGATGAGAGATTGGGTCCGCTGTGTCAGGGACTGTTTGCCATTATCCTATCACTGCTCAGCCAATAGAAAAGAAGACAGAATTGGCATTTCCTTTTCTTTTTTAGCTTGCATACTATTATTATTCTGTAAATGCTGTGTTATGGAGGTGAAATTTGTATACTCTGGAGTGCTTGCCTTAGCTTGATTCTTTGAACTGGCTGGCAAAAACAATGGGAAAAAGTGTGTAAATGCCTAAGGAATAGTCAATGTGGGCACAAATTGCAGGGTTTTAGTTTAAACTTAGAAACGTGGATCGTGGATATTGAAGGTTTCACGAATGCTCTCTGTCCCGTGCTTATTTGCAGCTACATCACAAAGCCTGCCTAATGATTCATCAGTGGGTGATCAGAAAGCAGATGCGGGTCTATAGTGTGTACTAATCTGGTACCATTTCCGCAGTTTTCAAAGTGAAATTTTTGGTGGAATGATCATCGATGAACTTCTCATGCCTGCACTATTGAGGTGAATTTCTTGTAATTTCCTGCATTGAACTTCTCCGCCTTCCCCTCATTCTGTTCTATTTTCCTTATCACATTTTGAAGGTCTGGACAGGGATTTTGCTGAATACTTCTACTAAAAAAAAAGGTGAAACTCTCTTTTGAAGTTCTGTATGGAAGCAAACAGCGATTTGACATCATATTGGAATCAGTCAGTAGTTGGGGTCTTTTAACACTTTTGCTCAAGTGATTGGAAAATCTAGAGCAATTGTGCACGGCTAAATTCTATACCACGTAAATTCTAAAACTTCTGTTGTGCCGTCATGCTTGGCATCGATAACGGGACTGCCGGAAGTCGATTTAACTAGAGTTGGAAAAGTGACAAGAGTAGAGCACTCTCTCGCACCAAATAGAAGAGAGAACTATCAGTACTGATAACAGGGGAATAATTCAAATTCTCATTGATAAATTTGTAACCCCACAGAGGGTGTGTTTATATTGGAGTACAAAAACTTCCTCTTAATGACTACACATTGTCCCAAAGGTTATCTCATTATCGTACTATTAACTAAGCATCCCTCGGAAAAGGAAAAGGCTCTTAGATTACAGTTGTGTGATCCCTCGGAGCTCCTCCCTCACGAATATGCATCATGCATAGAAAATGACACTAAATTAAAGACACTTCTAGAAGAAGAGGATTAAGTGTTGCTTAATTATCTTCTTGGAGATAGCTGTCGGCGTCAGTCTCTCTCAATTGAAGGAAGTTCGTCCTCGAGTTCAGTTCTTCAAGGTATCGGAGATGTCATAATCTGATGGTAGGTCAATTATATATATACTCTGTGGTATCTTGACTGAACTATCACCTAAGGTTTGCCGATCGGACTCAGTACGGGATGGTACGGCCGGTATAGATAGTGTATCGGTACGGATTGAAGTGGGGTAATTTTTTATTTTTAAAAAAAATTAAAAATTTTAAGTTATTAAAAATAAAATTCTAATAATAGTTCATTTAAGTTGTAAAATAACATATGCATCGAAAAATAATAAAATGTTGAGTTCTTTTTTGTGAGCATAGATGTATACTCAGTTATGTATGATTAATTTTACTAACTCTTCCAACTATTATTAAGATACAAATGATGAGTGATTACATATTAGTAAATTTATTATGTAACAATAAATAATTATATATATGTAATTATTAATACCTTATTTATGAAAATAACTTATTACACCTCTCAATTAAACATTTTATTTGAAGAGACAAAAAAGATAAGTTAATATGTTAAAGTAAATATATACATAGTTAACTTTACTCGTGATATCATTCAACTTCACTCATAAAGTATAAAATATCGAAACTCACTCATCTGACTCATCTACAAATCTAGAATCTCAATCAAAATTAGATATGAGACTCATGACCCATAAAATTTAACTCTTAGTGGGTGGATGTGCATGTGGGTGAGTTTGAAAATATGTAACCATCTGCATAAATAATGGGTCATGTGTAGCGGTGGAGGGTATACCAAATTCTCTAAAAAAAGCTCTAACTACGTCTATACATGTATGTCTATCATCTGCTACTGGTGGGACTTGTGTTGATGGTGCTCGAACTCTAGAGGCGGAGGAAGATCTTGATCCGCCCGGTGCTAGTGGTGGAGGTATCCTAGACGTGAAAGACGATGCCCTGGCTCTGTTGCAAGAAAGATATATCTCCCCTAACTGTGTCCAAAAGTAATCTCGGACATCCTCTGGAACTAAGGAGCATGCACGGCAATCTCATCCCACTCTCGCGAGATGCTTTACAAATCTGTGTATGCCAATGACACGATATCCGTAATATCTACAGTGCACATGTCGATCACCCTCAACAGTGTACCCGTGCTCCCACGTAGGGTGGCGTCGTCCGTCCATGATGACCTGCAAATGTTAAACAATTTTGCATCAGTAACTTGAAGGGCAAGTGCAAAACTCAAAATATGAAGAAATAAATAAATAATTTATATTTGCGTACAAATATAAACAAATGATAAATACTCCTAATCATATGGGCCCAAACTAGGCCACATCCCATCTCCAAACAATCTGACATTATGCGTGCTCTGCAGATAGGACAAGTAGTCTTTGTAGACACGCTATTTCTGACATCACCTTGAGAAAATCTCATATTACTATATGACGCCCCGCAGTGGCTTTCGCATTTTGAATCGCTTGAGTGCTTCCCATTCTTGGGTCTTCTTTTGGCTTTTGAGTGGGTAACGTGACGCTCCTTCGGCATCCAAAAATCATCTCATTACGAAAATCATGCAGCATACGGACAGCATTGCCACCAATCGGACGTACCGGAAGATTCCAAAATCAGGAAGATGTTTGGCGGATGGCTGCTGACGGCCTTTCAGGGGGATCTGGCAGGTTTTCTTGGAGGCGTCCAGGTCCCTGGATGTCTCCATCAGTGAAAAATAAAAAAAAATAAAAATAATAATAATTGTGGAGGCGTCCAGGGCCCTGGACGCCTTCACTTTCCGGCACCCGGACGCTCCTGACCCGTCGATCGATTTGACGTTTCCAAAAAATCTAAAAATATAAGGACGTCTTGTCAGCTAGACGCGCCCACTCGTGAGTCACGGGTACCCACCAAAACCACGCGCTTTACCCACTGTCTACGGCTTTCGACAGGATTCCGGTGGGCGGAATTGGGCGCGTCCAGGGTCCCGGACGCCTCAACATTGAGGCGTCCAGTCTCCTGGACGCCTTCATAAAAATATTAAACATCAAAAAATAAAAAATGTTTAATGTGTTGATGGAGGCGTCTAGGGTCCTGGACGCCCCCATCTTGAGGCGTCCAGGTCCCTGGACGTCTCAAGCCACCTCCCCTCTATAAATAGAGGATCCCCTCCCTCGAAGGGAGAGAGCTTATGATCCGACAGAGGAAGGGAAGACTCTGCCGGATCCTTTTGCTAACCCGTAGGTTCTTTTCAGGAGGAGGTTCTACCGATTCTCCGGGCGCCCGCGCTCGCAAGAGGAAGGCCGCCTTCGTCCACCGTGCTTCCACATCATCCCTACGCTGCCAAAGCTCTGCCGGATCCTACCATCGGCGCATTCAATAAGCCAATTCTCTCCCCTTTTCTCCGTAGTTCTTTTGCATTCATCATCTCACATTCTCCGTCTCCCTTCGTAAGGGGGCTTTCTTTTATATATACGTTTGCATAATTCCACTCATCATCACATTTCCCTCCCACTCGTGTCCGAGAGGGGTTTAAAGACAACACCAATCAGGTGTGTGTCCCGCTATCATTTTGTCATTTTCATCGCAAGGGATTGATACTGCACTGGCGTTCTCTAATTCCATTTGTTTATTATCTGTTGTTTTGCAAGGGTAACTGAAGAAAGCCCTCTCCATTGGCCGGCCGAATGGGGAGGAGGAAGCAACCCGCCATTTCCCGTTTTTGAGGTAAGCGCGATCACCTTTCCCTATTTTGGGTCCCCGGCCCCTGGCAATCACATCATAATCTCGAGGCCACGGCGAGTCATTTCCCGCAATGGCCGTTTGAATTTCTCTCTCTATATTTTTATGCTGCTCTTATATCTGTCATGCTCTCGAGGCCGCGGCGAGTCATTTCCTGCAATGGTCGTTTGAATTCCTGCCTCTATATTTTTATGCTGCTCTTATAACTGTCATACTCTCGAGGCCGCGGCGAGTCATTTCTCGCAATGGCCGTTTGAATTTCTGCCTCTATATGTTTATGATGTTCTTATACCTGTCATACTCTTGAGGTCGCGACGAGTTACTTCCCGCAATGGCCGTTTGAATTCAGTCTCTCACATCTTGAACTACTCTATTCTGTCATACTCTCGAGACCGCGGCGAGTTACTTCCCGTAATGGCCGTTTGAATTCTGCCCCTTTTATATCTTGAATTGCTTCTATATCTGCTGTACTCTCGAGGCCGCGGCGAGTCACTTCCCGCAATGGCCGTTTCAATTCTTGTTATTTATTTTTTGCACCATTCCCGTCCCCCCGAGGCCGCGGCATGTCATTTCCCGCTATGGCCGTTTAATCCCTGCATTTGCTACGTTATTCTGTTCCGCACACCCCGCCGGAGTAATCTCCCGTGGTGGTTCATACCTCTTTCTCCCTTCTCTCTGTCATAGCAGCAAAACAAAAAAGGGCAAAACGAGCACGAAACTCCGCTCGCACCGCCATATGAAAAGGAAAGAAAAAGAAGAAGAAAAAAAGAGAGACCGCGTGGCGTCGTCCACACCAAACTCGTACCAGGTATATAGAAAGCTACTCTCGGAATGGTAGGTCACGCCTACCGGGAAGGGGTTCAGTTTGCGTGAGAGGGTCTTCGGATCCTTATCTCTGCCACGTACCGGAGTTCGGTAAGTCTAGGTCCTCAGTGTTCACACTACAGGTCGTACTCTTCACCCTTTTTTCTATTCCACCCCTTTACGCACACGTTTCGTTTCATTTTTTTTCTTCTCTCTTCCTTTCACTAAGAGAGAGAAATCCCATCTCTCTCTCAGTCTACCACGTGACGCGCTCATAGCTTGGCGATCACGGTGGGACCATGCCGTTTGCTTTCTTTTAAGTTACCCTTGCAGTTTCTTGTGATTTGCTTTACTATCTCTTGCATGTTGTTATATCTTGGTTGTTATTGTTCTGTTGTGCTCCATGTATCTGTCAGCATTCCATTGCATACATCCATCCTCCTTTTCTATCTTTTTTTTTAATTTTTTTAAGGATCACCCTCTCTCGGTGAAGGAAGGACTCTCCGTTTGAGAATTCCTCTCAACGGACTAGAATCTCCTCCACTGGGACCTCTATAAGTCCCCGACAGCGAAGGATTCCCTCCTCGTTCACTGGGCTGGTTGTACCATTGAAGTTCCCCGGAGCTAGTAACACATTCGTGGTGAGAAGAGTGACCCTAGTTGACACGACAGTGAAACAAATTGGAATTAGGGTCCTTCCTATTTTGTGCGAATCTCAGATCTAGGTAAAAACACAAAAAAAATCATCAAAAACAAAGACAAAAAAAGGAGGCGTAAAATCATCTACTTATTTGATAATCTTTGCTGTTTGCTTTTCAATGCGTGTTTTTACATTTCGGGAAGATTTTGAAAATGGCGCACGAATCTTTTGAGGAGGACCACCCTGGCCGTGGTCATTGAGCCGCGTGTCCATGCTATGGACTCGGGACCTTCCCACGAGACCCCACGCGAGGTGCAAGCCACCACAGGAGACGCGTCCCTCCCACAGGACATCTCCTCTTTGTTGGGTGTCCTCGCCAACACGGAGCTCACCTCTGAGCAACTCCGAGCCTTCCAGGCAATTCTAAAGGGGAAATCCATTTCTCTCCCTCCCCAGGAATCAACTTCGGCCATCGCACCTCTCCAAGAGTCGGTGCAGGGCATCCCATCTCCTTCACCGGCACTGGCCGTTTCTTCTCCTTCATTTCAAAGGCAGCCAAGCCAACAACCTCCTTCATTCCAGTTCCCTTCACAATTTCAAGCTCCTGCCGTTCCTCACACGCAAGCCCAGCCAGGGCTAGGTGTCGGTAGTCTGGTAGCTCCCTCCCATTCGGGGTCCCCCCCTCAAGTCTCCGGGAGACACCTTCCTCCCCAGTGGCAAGTGCCACCTTCACCTCCCGAGGAGCTCGCCCAATCGCTCCTTAATAGGTTCAATAAAATAGACGAACAGTTTCAGAATCTGAAGAAAATGGTGGACGTGAAATCCACCCTGGAGGTTGCTTTGTCAATCCTTCCGGTGATCCATCTTCCTCCCTCCGAAATGCCTACGTACCGCAGGTACAACGGCACTGGCAACCCCTTCATTCACCTTAAGGACTTCATGTATGAGTCCTCCTATTGGTAAACTGACCAGAGATCCCTGGCATATCTCTTTCAGATATCATTAGACGGTCCTGCACTAGAATGGTTCTATTCATTGGAACCCGACGAGGCTGAGAATTTTGATACGGTGCAGAGGAGATTCTTGCAAAAATACCAGGATAGGGTTGGTCCCTCTCTTTCCATTACCGACCTAGTGGCCGAAAGAATGAAGCCCGATGAAGATTTTGTCCGCTATGCTGACAGATGGAGGTCTTTGGCAGAGATGATAAGAGATACCCTCTCAGAGCCTGAACAAGTAAAGATGATTGTGTCCAATGCCACCCCACAATTCAGACATGTCCTGGCCATGAACAAGCTTACCACAATAGAGGAACTCTATGAAAGGGCCCGGTACATCTAGACCCAGTTACATGATTCCCCTATCATGCACATGTTTGAGCCACCGAAGCCTAAGGTGGTCAGAAAAACAGGCCCTGGTGTCCCAAGTGGAGCAACAGAGGGGGTCATGACAAACGAGCAAGTGAGTGTAGTCAATAATGCCAACTATGCAGCCAACCCTAGACATCCACAAATGCCCCGACTTCCCCTCCAGTAGGGTCCTTTCCCATTTCGTCCTCCGAACCAAAACAATCCACCCCAGAACCATATGCCTCAACCATTTCAACCACAGCAACAACCCCGGCCTCAGCAACAACAACCACCACCTCAATACCATCAAGTTCCACCCCCAGGAAATTATGGCCTCCTACAACAACAGAGAAGGCCGATTGGCCCCAAGAGAGCCCATTACCCACCACTGCCGGAAACTTTGACAGACATTTTTAGTGCCCTTATGACCTCAAACACACTCATTCTACCCAGGGAAAAGCTCGCATGGCCCCCGAAAGTTGACACCTCCAGATACTGTGTTTATCATAGGCAGCCAGGTCATATAGTAGAAAACTGTTTTCACTTCAAGGACTACATCTATGATATGAATGATGAAGGCGGAATCGACTGGGATGAAATGAGGCGATACATCGCCACCCTTAAAGCAAGGAGACCTCCTCTGAGACCACAGTTCCAATAACAACAACAGCTACAACAGCAGCCGCAGCAATAACAACAACAACAACAACAACAACAACAACAACAGCCTCAGCAGGCCCAGCCACAACAGCCCAACATGGGCATAATCCAGAATCCACTACCGGAGCACCAACAACCCGATCACCAGGTCAACCCCATCTCCTCCTTTTCGGAAGTCGGGAGAGAGCAAGGTTGGCATTCGAAAAGCACCTCCATCTTAGCTACTGCCAACCCTATCATAAGGCAACCCCCTCACCTTGCCCGGGTAGCACCCCTCTCTCATCAACCCGCATCACCACTTATAATACGGCCTTCGTTGTTTCCACAACCGTCACGCCCTCTCATCCGTACCCTTCCTACTAACTCACCCATGACCTGTCAGCCATCCGCCTCCGCCATACCCTCACCTCCTCTCATTCTCTCTCATCCCTCTATTTCACCATCTACCCCCGCTACCCCTATGCCTTCCAAACCACTCATTATCTGCCATCCGTATGAGGCCCTGCCTACCTCTACCATACCTCCACTAACGCCTTCAAAACCCCTCATCATCCGCCACCCGTCTCAGGCCTCATCCACGTCCACTTTACCTCCACCTTCTAAGCCTCTTATCCTCCACAACCCACATGAGATCCCCTCTACTTCCACTGTGCCTCCACCTAGCAAACCCCTCAATAGAGTCCCCGCTCCCATTGCTTCGCCAACCATCCCTCTACCACTTCCCCTCAAACCTTTGCTTAAACCCACACCTAATCCCGTCGAGGTGCAAAAATCGCAGGCAATGGTGCTCCGGAGTGGGAGGATTTTCCATAGGTTTTTCCCTCAGAATAGTCAGGACCCCGAGCAGTCTCAGCCAGAAAAGGACGGAGAGCAGCCAGAAAAGTCCGTCACTGGAACACAATATGATTTGTTAAAACACCTGGATAAGACGCCCGCTCGGATCTCCATCCTCGAGCTGCTTTAAAGGTCCACATCTCATCAGGCGGCCTTAATGGAATATCTGCAAAGGGTCATGGTGAATGAGGACCTCCCTGTAGAAAAGATTTCGGCCGTTCTGACCCCAACGGACACACAACCAGCCATTATATTTCATAACTATGAGCTCGCCCCCAAGGAAGCTCGAAAGTATACATTGTGTGTTTCGATAAAAATTAATGGGGTATCCATAAACCTGTGCCTTGTAGACACGGGTGCGTCCATAAATGTGATCTCCATGAGCACCCTTCAGTTGTGTGGGGTCGACGAGGAACAGATAAGACCTTCCTCGATCACAGTCACAGCTTATGACAATAGCAAAAGGCCACCACAAGGGATGATTATCCTGAGGGCAGAGCTAGGCCCTGTGTCACTCTCCATGAAATTCCATGTCCTCGACATGGACCCCACATTCAAGGCCATACTAGGTCGCCCCTACATTAAAGCCATGGATGCTATGCCTTCCACCAACCATCAGTGCTTAAAGTTTCCTTACAATGGGAGAATTATTAAAGTGGTCAGTACACCTGTCCTTCACATGGTAGTTGCTATCAACACCTCTATGTCCTCTGTTTGGCCGTCTCATCAGCCCATATTGTCGCTCCTGGATGTGTGTGATTAATCTCACATTTCGCTAGCACCAAAGAAGCCGATCAAGGCAACAACGCCATATCTCCCTTTTCATTTCAAAGGTTGGGAGATTATGAGAAATATCGACTATCAACAGGGCAAAGGTCTGGGCGCGCAACTACAAGGTAGGCTAAAACCACCAAAGGAGATTAGGTCGAACCGCAGGTTTGGCCTAGGCTTCAAAGGACCACTCAAGGCGGATTGGAAGCCCCTCATGTGGACCCTATTAAACCACTTCAACAAAGGGCCCATTATTTAGATGGGGGATGACCCGCAAGAAACACATGGGGAATCACATGCTATATATTCGGCTGAAAAATGTCCGAGGGTCACCAAAAGAGGCAAGATCAAAGATCTAGAATGCGAATGGGACAAGTGGTTTGATATACGGGATATTTCCGTTGCGCTGGAAAGGATGTTCTCGCCTCCACAGCTTGAAGGACCGCCATTGATCTCCAAAATGCCAGAGAATATCACTACTGTTGTCAAGGTTCCAAACTATCCTCGTCCTTGCCAGAAGGACCCTGTCACCAGCAGATCTTCATCCGCCATCACCATCACCACCGACCGCTCGTTAGCCGTCACCTTCTCCATTCACTCGTCACAGCCTTTGTTGCTATCTTCTTCCTGGGTCAGACGGTTGTCTGATGATCTTCCCAGATCCCCTTCTCTACTTACATACCTACGCGGGCTTCTCGACTCGCGTCGGGTCTTCAATCATGATCTGCTCTATGAGCCTCCCAACCCCTTACCCATGATCACTTTTCTCCCTCCTCTAATTCCTTTTCATTGCTTTGTCATCAAAAATGAAAATGAAAAAAAATGCCAATTTCCAAATCCCTTAGCAACACGTCGTCGTTGAGGAAACCTCTTACATCTCCCACGAGTGCGTCCTAACTTGCGGACCACTCATCCAAGGTCCCATGAGCGACCTTTTCCGCCCCTCCTTGGAGGGGTCATTCCCTGTACATTCTTCACCACCTTCTTCAGTTTCCTCTTCTTGTTCTGTAAATATCAGTCTAGCTAGCAATAACAAGTCAAGGGTAGCACCTAAAAGGAAATCCAAGGGTAAGCAGATCTCTCATCGGTTCCTTCTAGATCTAGCCATCAGGTGCCAAGCGTGTCTAGCCATTCCTCAACTGTTAGAAAATCCCATCCGACTGCCAGAGATAGATTGCGAGAAGGATTGCCCAATTGATGAAAGATATGGAGTCTACGAGATCACAGATAAAGAATGCCCTTTTGAAGATGAGGATGAACAATATGAGGACGCGGCTGCCGCATATGCTAGTGGGATGAGAAGATTCGATGAGCCGTCAGCCGCCGTGGAAGAGTCCACCAAAGAGATAAACTTGGGAACTGAGGAAGACCCTAGGATCATCTTCGTAAGTAATAATTTACCACCGGCTGAAGAAGAAGCATTAGTTGAAGTTCTCAAGGAATATAAGGACACGTTTGCATGGAGCTACGAGGATATGTCGGGTTTAGACTCCACCTTGGTCGAACACCGTTTGACGTTAAAACCAGGGTCTGTCTCGGTAAAACAAAGGTTAAGGCGTTTCCACCCTCAGATGGCTTTGAAGATGAAAGAAGAGGTTGATAAGCTCCACAAAGCCAGATTTATTAGAGTCATTCTTTATCCTCAATGGGTGGCGAACATTGTCCTGGTCATGAAGAAGGATGGGAATGTCAGAATTTGCATCGACTTCTAAGACCTTAACCGCATGTGTCCAAAGGATGATTTTCCCCTGCCTCACATTGACGTGTTAATCGATAACGCGGCGGGATATGAAACCTTCTCCTGCATGGATGGATTTTCAGGATATAATCAAATTCGCTTGGCAGAAGATGATCAGGAGAAGACGTCATTCACTACACCATGGGGAACATATTGTTATGTGGTCATGCCATTTAGGTTAAAGAACGCTGGAGCTACCTACCAAAGAGCTATGATGGCCATATTTCATGACATGATGCATGTACATCTGGAGGTGTATGTGGATGCTTTATTGGTGAAATCAAGAACTAGGGTGGAACACCCGAAGGTCCTGGCTAAGGTGTTGCAGAGATCAAGGGAATTCCAATTGAAAATGAATCCAAAGAAGTATGTATTTGGCGTATCATCAGGCAAATTACTGGGCTTCATTGCGAGTAAAAGGGGAATTGAGATAGATCCCAACAAAGCTAAGGCTATTAGGGATATGTCACCTCCCAAAAATTTGAGAGAAGTTCGAGGTTTAATTGGGAGGTTGCAATTTATTCGTCGGTTCGTGTCTCAGCACTCGCAAAGATGTAGACCTTTCTACGAATTGACCAAGCCAGGATTAGAATTCCACTGGGATTCTAAATGCCAGAAAGCTTTTGACAGGTTGAAGGAATATCTGGCTAACCCACCCGTTCTTGTTCCACTCGAGCCAGGAAATCCTCTAATCCTCTATATCTCAGTCTTGGATGACTCCGTGGGAGCAGTCCTCGCACAACCTGATGAAGAAGGCAAGGAACGTGTAACCTATTACTTGTCTAAACTCCTCAATCTCTGTGAACAGAGGTACACAGCCATGGAAAAAACCTGTGCTGCCCTCGTTTGGGTAGTGCAGAAATTGAAGCACTACTTCCTGGCCCATGAGGTTCATTTGATTACTCGCATGAACCCCATCAAGTTTCTCTTGGAGAAATTTGTCCTCAGTGATAGGCTAGCACGCTGGCAGAGTTTCCTATCTCAGTTCGACATCACCTATGTACAGCAAAAGGTGATTAAGGGCTATGCTAGAGCTGAGCATCTCGCTCACCATCCTCTCCCCAAGTTTGATCCTTTCCAATCAGAGTTTCCAGATGAGGAACTAATGTCTATCACCCAATCTGATGAGCCAATGTGGACATTATATTTTGATGGAGCTCTGAATTCTCAAGGGAAGGGTATTGGCATTGTCCTTCTAACGCCCGAAGGCGTTACCATCCCATAGGCATTTCACCTCGCATTTCTAGTCACCAACAACATTGCTGAGTATGAGGCTCTTCTAGCTGGTCTAGAGCTGGCCCATTCTTTCTATATCATTGAATTACGAGTCGTGGGTGATAGTCAACTTGTTCTCCGCCAGGTACTCACTAAGTACCGCACCCTTGATCCTAAACTCAAGCCCTATCAGGAGTTGGTCTCCGCCTATGCCAAATTGTTCACCAAGTTGATCTTTGTCCATGTCCCTCGCGAACAGAATATTCTGGCCGATGCCCTCGCCTCTTTGGCGTCATCTTTCAAATTTTCCTTGGGTGTATGGTCTGAATCCATCACCATCTACAAACGTCTCGTCCCTGCTGTTCAAGACCCTTACCTTTTAAGGATCAAAGAAAGAGTCTTACAGAAGATGCAGGAAGGGGAAATTCTTGAGAAGAGAGAAATCATGTTGGCAGAATTTGAAGAAGAAATGGCTGATGAGGAGAAACCATGGTTTTATGAAATTGTCAAATATTGTAAAGATCAGTCTTATCCTGAAGGAGCCACCACAGAAGATAAGAAAGCCATAAGAAGGGTGGCCCAGAAATACGTATTGGTTGGAGGTCTACTGTATAAGAGAAGCCTCACCGGTGTTCTTTTAAGATGCCTTGATGACGATGAGGTTTGGAAATGCGTAGAGGAAGTACACTCAGGTGTGTGCGGTGGCCATGTAAATAGCCAAATACTCGCCAAGAAGATTATTCGGCAAGGCTTCTACTGGCCCACCATGGAAGAGGATTGTGCTATCTATGTCCGCAGGTGTGTTAAGTGTCAACTTCACACCGATAGGATTCATTCGCCATCTTCCTCACTTCATCTAATATCCTCCCCATGACCTTTCTCCATGTGGGCATTCGATGTCATTGGTCCCCTAGGTGATCCCAACTCCGTCACCAAGCAGAAATCCTTCATCCTCACCGCGACAGAGTACTTCACTAAATGGGCCGAAGCCGAAGCCTACGTAGAAATCAAGGCGTCAACAGTCTGCAAGTTCATCATGAAGAACATCCTCACCAGGTTCGGTGTTCGGAGCACAATCGTCACCGACAATGGGCCACAGTTCATTTCTCAGGACCTTCAAGACCTCTGTAAAAGGTACGCAATTGCATTGCATCATTCATCACCTTACTACCCACAAGGGAATGGCCAGGCAGAGGCCACTAACAAAATATTGATCAAAATCATAAAGAAAATCTACGAGTCTAGTAAGTTCTCAGATTGGCCAGAGAAGCTTTTCGAAGCCCTATGGGCTTATCGCACTTCAATCCGTACTCCCACCGGGTAAACTCCTTTCGCCCTTACTTATGGAATGGAGGCGGTAATCCCGTATGAAACTCTGGTCCCTTCTCTCAGGGTACAATTGGATAAGGATCTTCCCCTCGACGAACGTCGTGAATCACTCCTTGCCCAGTTGGAACTCTTAGATGAGAAGCGGCTGGCCACTGTCGAGCATGCACGTGTTTATCAAAATAGACTCGTCCGTTTTTACCAAAAGAAGGTCATTGAGAGAAAATTCAAAATCGGTGAGATGGTTGTCAAAAGAATTTTTGTCAAACCCGGAGGGCCGCGTTCTAAGCTCCAACCCAATTGGGAAGGACCATTTAAGATTCAAGCCATGTACCCCGGCAACGCCTACAAGCTAGTCAATGCCAAAGGGACCGAGTTATCCCACCCTTGGAACGGGCTTTATCTTAAGAAATACTACCCTTAGATAGCCGTAACAACTGGCATGGTACGAGGACCAGTGAGCTGGAATTCACTCTTTGATCTTTGTAGTCTAACTCAGGGTTAACCACCGCTCACCCCCATACCCCACTTTTGGGATCAAATGGAACGGAACCCGAGGGGGGCCTCGAAAAAAGAAAAAAGAAAAAAATAAAAAAATAAAAGAGGAAAAAGAACTGATGCCTGGTGTCTATCATGCGGTCAGGTCTTTGCATCTATCCTTCATATTAAGATAGGACCCATTGAGGTCGGTAGGTCTCGGGTCTTGATCTGCCAGAACCGTGGAGACTCATGTCCGTTCATGTCGGATTATGCCCATTAAAAGAAGGCAACGCACACACGCAGCCGTTTTAGCTAGAAAATTGGTAGTTTTGCTCATCATGGGGCTGTGCTCGAAGGTCTCCAAGAAAGTCATAATCTTTGTTCTCTCCTTTCTCGACCCAATAAGACAGTTGGCGCCCTTAAAACGCTGAGCATAAGGGAACCGAAATGTAATACCTCGAAGGTGAGAGTAGGATTCATCTCCTCGAACCCGAGTCAGAGCACGAGAAGAGGACAGTATCCCCGCAGGCATACAAAAGGGATTCCCACATATCAAATTCTCATACCTCCCTCAAGAAAAAAAGGGGAAAGATAAAAATCAAAGTCAAAAGTCTGGTCGTGACCGTGCTTGATTTCGACAAATGAAACCCCCCAAACAAAGGAAATTCTACAAAGGGGCAACGTAAGTCTGTTCGAGGATTGGTCCGAAGTCACTCAAAAGGGAAAGGTCGAGTAGGTCCCGGTTAGCTCGTCGGGTTAACGGTTTTACCGGTCCTCTCGGAAGGTTTATCCCACCTTACTCTTCTTTCTCCCCTCAAAGATGAAAGTTCAATGGAATGCCCGAGAGGTGCGCCCCGCTAAGGCAAACGACCCTATTTTTTGCAAAAAAAACACACATATTTGTCTACTTTGAAGAGTAAAAGCCGTCATTGTGAAGGAGTCTCGGTGTTTCTGCTAGGTCAAGACCTCTGTCTACCACTTTGATGGCTTCTTACTTCAACCTCGGGCTTAGGTCAATGCAAGCGCGTCACCAATAGGTGCGACGGCGTCTGATTCCGGGTCAGCGTCGCGCGGTTGGCCATTAGGGTTCCAAGGTGTTCCATCTTATACCATATAGAGTTGTGAGGAAATAGACCTGGGTTGGGAAAATCCTTTACCTTGAATGCTCTTTCGGTGTATCCTTGTGGTCGGAAGCAACTGGGAGCCTATGCATGGCATGACGGTTTTGTCATCAAGTTAACTCTTAACCGGCAGGACTATCACTTGAGGGGTCTAGGGGCCCAAATCAACATAGATGTGCACGCAGGATACCCGAGAGGTTAGTGAGAAAACCTGTCTTCATATAGGTCAGGTGCCATAAGGATGGTTACCAGGCATTAGTTACAAAATGTACAAAAAAATGGTAGCGATTGTGATTAAGAGGCCCCCAGAGGGCTCCGTCGAGTAAGTTCAAGCGGGAATTCCCTTGGAGCACGTTAACCTTGCTTTAGGCTACTTAAGAACGATCTAAACACCCCTGATCCGAGAACCATGTCGCTTGTCATAACTAGTGTCCTTTATGTCAAAAACTCTAAAAAATATAAAATATAAAATATAAAATATAAAAAAAATTTACATCCGTGTAATCTCATTTGTGTGCTACACTTTTACATTCTCGTTCTCATCTGTGTGTACGCATGTTATATTCATCATCTTTACTTTTGCCTTAATTGATAAGGGCTTGGCCCCTTGACTCGTTATCAAGGCTAGTCTTAAAGCAATCACCCGCTCTCTGAGCAGGGGCCGAGTCAGAACGGAAAAATTGACTTGTTTCTATAAGCCACATGTACAGGGTTGAAGAGCAGGCACGAAGGCAGGAGACAAGAAACAGAACATTCCTTTCCCTATTTCCTTTTGGGAATTGTACATTAAGTTTCATCCTCTCTCTCAGTGTTACCCCTTTCTCCACTCTCCAGGCGGAGAATCCTGGAGGGCGTAGCTAAACCCTGCAAGGTGGCACCTCTACCGCTCGGTACTCATCTTCCCGTCTCTACTCCCTGTCAATCGATAGGGGCATCGAAGAAGCTACTAACACGAAAGTCTCGCCCTCGTGCTCTTCGGTAGCGCTCTTCACCATCTCTTAGCCATTATTCAGCAAGACCAAGACTAGTTCGGAGCTCAAACAATTGGGCCTCCATGGCCCTCCGCTCCTCCCTATCGGCCAGACTATCGGCTCTCACTCTTTCTGTGTCTCTTTTCCTCTCGGCCCGTTCTCTCTCTCTCTCTCCTTCCTTTCTAGCTGAAGCGTGATCCTCAACTCCACAGTGTCTCGAGAAGAGTCATCATTTGCACGACGCTGCAGTTCCTCCTCCAGTTCCGCTATTTTAACTTCCCCCTGCGCAGTACGCGCAAGTGCATCTTGCACTTCTTTCATCTACCATGCTCGGCATTTTGGAGTTAGGAAAGGCGAGGGTGTGTGAAAGCTAGGAGCGAAACTCTCACCTGTGCAGAAAACATCCCTTCTGCCTCCGCCGCTCGCTGCGTAGCATGAGCAAACTGCTCATGGAGCAAATCAAGTTTGGAAGTAGGGATCCATAGGCTAGAAGAGGCACCATTCGCTCCCATTACTGAGGAAGCCACGTCGAGCTGGGCGAGCTGCGACACACATAAGATGGCATTGAGAGCCTAGCACCAAGAGTCTTGGTCCATGATCAAGAGTATCCAGGCTTACTGAAGAACTCAAGGCTACGCGGGTATCATGTAGTTGCCGCTCCGCGCTTGTCAGGCGAGCTTGCAAGTTCGCTATCATAGTGTCACGGGTATCCTGTGGCAAGAAGAGGGGTTAGCATGCGCAAAAACATAAACAAAAACATAAAAATAAAAAATGTGTTCACCTCTACAAGCCCCCGGGGTTGGAGTCGCTCTGCATACATCGCCTTATAAAGGCGTAGATAATCTTCACTGTCTTGAGCACATGACTCCACGAGCGTGCCACCCCGTTGCCAGTCTTCATATTGCTCGGGGAATCGCACTCGCCAATCAACAAAGATCGCCGGTCCACGTGTCTTCCTCCCGACACGCGGTATTGTAGTCATGTCCACCCATTCCTGAGCAAGTCCTAAGGTCCTCATGGCCAGTCACAGCCAAAGTGGCTCGATTTCGTTCACGTAGTGCATCCAGAGGTCGCGTCCGAACTGGGCATGGCTCGTTATGACCCAGGGCTGATCGGCATCGGTCATGCCCGCATAAGGCCTCCAGATCACCTAAGTCAGGCAAACCTTTCTATTTAAGAAGAATAAAACAACATAAAAATAAAATAGATGGCGATTGATAACCACCATTGCTGTATGGAACTCTTGCAACTCGCGTCTTATCACCATCAACTGGTAGGACATAGGGGCCGGGCTCATGATGGGCTGCCACCGCCTCGCCAACGGCACCACCATTGGGCGCCAATGATGGGCCTTTCCCATTGGAAGGTAATAATAGCTCCACAACTGCCTCAAAAAAGAGATACAGTTGAAGCTAAGAGAGAAGTCGGGTACCTGAAGGAACGGCATGAATCCACTCACTGTTATCTCTCGGTCTGCCCTTTCAGACAAACCTGCAAATAGATGTGCTAGCATGGCCGCCCCCCAGGCATACCGCCCCACTTTCTCAAGGTCTACCAAGAACTCTAAGAAGCGGCAATGAATGCTGTCTCCTTTCGAGCCCAGTAATAATTTCCCTAACATGAAGAGGAGGAATCTCCTCAAATTCATGTTGGCTCTTTCCCAATTGCTTGCATCTACGTAGTAGACGACGCGGCATCCTCTTTCAGTTCTCTCCATGAACTCTTTCGAGGACTCATCCTCACGGGAACAAACGTCAATAAGCCCCAGTGTTTCCATGATGGGCGTCTTGGCTACAGACATGTTCTTGCAATCATCCAGATTCACTCCTAGTAACTTCTGAGCAGCCTCTCTGTAGTCGGAGTAGGTGATGCCAGTCAGCGCCTTGCCATCCACCTTCAGGCCCGTAATTCGGACCACATCTTCTAGGCTGGGCACCATATGCCCCCAAGGCATCAAGAAGGCACGACTCATTGGATCCCATCTTTCACGCAATACTTAGACGAGGGCGAGGTCGAGCTTGATCGGCTCAATCCAAAGGAAGACTCCAAGCCCCATCACATCTATCCTGGCCCTCTGAAAATCCTAGAGACCTCGGTATGCTGCCACTACTAGCTCCCACGAGATATGTGATTTCATCACACCCTGCGCATACACGAGGAATGGAGAGGAGTTTTGCCAGAAGAGCAAAGGAAGAAGGAACTGGAGGAAGAGACGAGGAAGCTCAGCTTACAAGTTGTGATTGGTCCTTTCGCTGAAGTTCCCTTCAAGGTCCGAGAGTCTCCTAAAACTGCTACCACTGGACCTGCTTCTCTTTGAGGAGTGGGAAGATTCGGCCTCCATCCCAAATCTTAGAACTCTTAGCTCCTCCGTGCTGTGGAAGTCCCTACTCTTCAAAATGGCTCTCGATGTCCCTGGAAGAACAAAGAGGGGAGGTATTTATAGGAATGGGAGGAGTGCAAGCCTTGACGGCCTCCATCAATACCCCCCGTGCTAGGGCACCTCCCTTGTGGTCTCATGTGTCACTTCGCTGCTTGCACAGGGAAGCTGACTAAGTGGTGTGACACAGCAGAAATGGCCCATCGAGTCTGAAGGGACGCAATGAAGAATAGGAAAAGGCCGTCATTGTTGACGTTGATGGCGGATTCTCGTGGAAAAAGGGGCATGGCAAAGCGCGAATCTCTATTGCGCGACTAGACCTTGTCAAGCGCATTACATGGGAACAGTGTAAAGGAGAAGAAGTGTAGGGGAGAAGGAACGCGCAAGAGAACAAATAAGCAACAGCAAACTGAATCACTCCATTCATAGGTCTACATAAGCTGCCATAGTCATGAACGTCAAAAGAAAAGGTGGGACCACTAGCCTGCTAATTCTTGCCCATCCCTCTAGGCATCCCTCTAAGGTGAGGGTCCCTCAAGGGACTTCTGGGGTCCCGTACAGTAGCACTCGCCTCGCCTCGTGTCGCCTGCTCGGCAGCGGCAACCCGCTGATGATCCCCTGGCATAGCAAAGAAGCCACCCATATGGAGCTGGCCAGACCGGCGGAGTCGCGCCCCGAATTCTCGTGCCCTCTCATAATTCGCCTCCATGTTCTCTAGCCTCTGTCCCATAGCTCGAAGGCCTAGCTGGAGCTCCCTCACCTGGACCTCCATGGCTCTTCTCTCCTCCCTCTCCTTCTCCCTCTCTAGTCTTTCTCTTTCTGCCTCTCTCTTGGCCACCTAGAGAAACACCCTCAACTCTAGGATGTCCGGATGTGGCCTCTCCTCACTTTGACGTCGCAGCTCCGCTATAGTCGCTACCCAGGCATCACGCTCCTCTTCAACCCGGGCCATGCGGGCCACCGCATCAGCAAGTTGCTCTCGGAGGGAGGCAATCTCAAGGAAAGGGGTCAGAGAGCTGGAAGATGCACCGCCAGCCATTCCTGCCATCGCTGCCTGCTGGGCACACTGGAACAAACATAACAGCCATCGGCTAAGTTCCAAATTAAAAAATTTTAAGAAATTAAAAAATTAAACAAAAAAATTGCTTCACCGGGATCGCTAGTTCTTGTCGAGTGATGGTCAGCTACCGCCTAGCCTCTGCTAGTTGGGCACGCAAGCCATCAAGGTCACGCGCATCCCCGGATTGGAGAGGTCCTACATGACTCTCCCGCCGCTGCCACAGGAAGTCGGGACTGTCCTGCACCAGTACGCTCCCTTGCTGTCCAGGGAGATGTATGCACCAATCCTCGAGCTTCGCCTTGCCATGACTCTCCTTCCTGACACGGCTCGGCTCATCGGCGCTCGCCCACTCATCGGCTAAGTTCGGGGTTCTTGCCATACCCTGCATCAAAAAGGGGAGGGTCTTACATCAAACAACAAGAACGCGTCTCCTGTCAAGGACGCGTCCATCATTCGAGTGCAACACTCGCCGAACCTTCTTCCCCCTCTCACACGGCTCGCTCCAAACTCAAAATTGATCAAAGAGGAGGAGATTGGAGGACCTACCAGGACGTGTTCACCTCCCTCCGTGCCATCGGGCCCCTCGAGTCCCTCAAGTGCCCGAAGGGGCCCTTCCTCTTCTATGGATGCCTCTCCGTGCTCTTGCGCGCCCCTCCTTGGGCGAGGAGTTCCTCGCCCCTCTCTCCCTTCACCACGGTTCGGTCCATCAAACTCCATGGATCGAAAGTAGAAGAAGACGAAGATAGGCGGGCAAATCTCAACAGAAGGCGGGCTTGTTTGCGGGCAAGACACGGAAGAAGAAGGGCCGCCCGGCGCTTTAAATTTGAATTTGAAAGTTAAGACGCGTCCTTCCGCCTAGACGCGCCCAAAAAAGAGAAAAAAAATAGGATCCCTCCGTGCAAGGCGTAATTCCCCGCTTTTTAGGACAAGATCTCGTGAAGCGTCCCTCGAAAGAACAGGTGCAAGGAAGGAAGCGTGGGAAAGGAAAAGTGCACACAAAGTAACCATTTCATTTCACATAAGTAAATAATCAGTTGTACATCATAAAGTGAGGAGGGTGGGGTGTACAAGCAACTCTCTAACTCTCGCCACCACCCTCCTGATCATCTTTCGCCTCCCTCCTCTGACTGGGATCCCTAGGGGGCCTCTGCGAGCTATGAGAGGCGGTGCTCGCCTTGTAACGACCCGAGAATCTAATTATCGGGAAGGCCTGATAACCCTAGACTCGCACCGCCACCCATGAGCCCGAAGGCTCGGAAGGGTTAAAAGGATGGTGTGGAAACTACACAAGTATCACGAGTAATTACAGAAATTAAACAGTTTATATAATTAAGCGGGAAATGAATTAACATTTTAAATTAATACATGGTCCACAAGATAACAAGAAAATGACAACAATAGTCCACAACTAGTACAGAGACAAGAAAAGAAAGTACAGCTACACGAGGCATACCCCGGCTCTGACCTCTGGCACTAATGTTGGGCACCCGAACCTCGCTGAGCCTCAGACGAACTCCCCTGAAGCCGCGCCTCACCTGAAATACGGTGAAAACACGCAGGGAATGAGTCTCAGAACAAGACTCAGTAGGGATCACTCGAACCCTACCTCGCAACAAAAACAAAGCCTCTACGCTAGCGGCACGCGAGTACCTCGAAAAGGAAGCCCTGCCATCTACAAAGCACCGGTCTCACGGCGTGAAAGCCGACACACGTGCCACGGCGAAACACCCGGAACACCATAACCAACACGACAGAAACCCGAAGATCGAAGTCGCAAAGACCGACAGTCTGTCACTCCGTACTCGACAGGAGTACCTCCCACTAGAAGCACAGCCGGTAGCGTCCCCTGACGTCTTACACCGCGTCGCAGGTGAACTGCCTGACATGGTAGCTCCTACCAAAGGCACGAACACCGAACAAGTAACCACAAAACAAGTGACTAGTTGGGGTCACGCCCATTGACGTGGGTCCGACCGCCCCCAACCACGTGTGCACACACAGATAGTGCATCCCTAGCCTGGTCCTCTGACCGGTTTTCCCCTCAGTCGGACTCTGGCTGGTAGACGCGGGGCCCGACGGAAACCGGTCCACAAACCGTCTCTATGGGTGAGTGCCCGTACACCACTCCCAGGTGAGACCAGCACCGCGTACTGGTGGGCTATGACTAGTGGAGGGTCACTGAAGGAGTAGACTCTCAAGTCAACAGAAAACCACGTCCGCGTCCGACGACGTACGGGGACCACCCCACGTACCGGCACCGTCGCACGGCAACCACGATCGGAACAGAAACGGGGTTGCAAACCACCCGGGCAACCCAGTGCCTGACGGTTTACACTAGACGCGTCACAAGGTTGTGACGGTCTAGGCGGGACCGTCACAACAACCTGACGGTCCAACGCAGGCCGTCACACTCTCAGTGTAAAACAAGCGTAACGCACCTTCCTTGGTGCGTTACACACTGTGACGCGCCTACGCAGGTGCGTCACATGGAAAAAAATAAGGGCAAGCTGTGACGCATACCACTCGGTGCGTCACAGCATGTGAAGGTCCATTCCTGGAGCGTCACACGCATGTAACGGTCCAGCCCTGGAGCGTCACATGGCCTGGGGGTTAAAATCACTCTGACGCACCCACGATGGGCCGTCACAAGGCTGTGACGCGCCAACCTTGGTGCGTCACACGCCTTGACCCCCAACGGTCAAATCAACGGTCGGATGCCAACGGTCGGGATGCCCTTGACGGCCCAACCCAGGCGCGTTACACGCCTGTGGCGGTCTATCATGGGACCGTCACAGTACCTGACCCCCAGCTGGCTAAACAAGGGCTGTGACGCACCCACCCAGGCACGTCACACAGTGTGACAGTCGCTGGAAGGACCGTCACACTCGCCCGACGGTAAAACGGCGGGAAAAGCCCAAAAAACTCAACCACGCCCCCATGCCTCCACCGGAGAGGGGGAAATCAAAGGGGAAGAACCCCGGGGACCCCTAACATGATACTGGGCCACCAAAACGTGAAATTACGGGCTAAAACCATAGATCGGGCGAGCTCTCCCCAAATCATGGAAAACCCCAAACCCGCTCAATCAAGCCCCTCTCGGTCTCCCTTCGGCCTATGAACCACGGAAATGAATGGCGGGGAGCTAGGGAACATCACCGTACCTCAATGGAGCGAATGCTCCGCCGAATCGATGCCGAGATCACGAAGAACGCTTTGAAAACCCTCGTCCCTTCACGGTTCCCCACAAGCTTTACGCCGCCGCGATCGCCTCGTCGTCGCCCACGTCGTCACGCCGTCGCCCCACGCCGTCTGCAGCCGGAGGGGACGCCGCCGCGGCCGAACAAGAGAGAGAGAGGGAGGGGCGGTGCTCACGGTGGGGGGAAGGAAGAAGAAGAAGAAGAAGGTGGGGGAGAGAGAGAAATGAGAGGTATTTATAGAAAATCTAGAAATTTCAGAAAATACCAAAAAATAGAAAATTACATCTCCGGAATCTTCGGAACGCACTGATCGCAACGGTACCACTCGTGCCCAGGTGAACGACCCGGTTCACCTGCAGCGAGGTTCCGAAGGAATTACCGAAACACACACTGGAAATCAAAAAACACACGCGGAAAAGCCGCGAAACACTTTCGGGCTTCCGAAACAACTCCGGATCACACCGATCCGAACACGAAAGATGTCCGAAATGAAATTTCGGATACCACGGAGTCGGACACTCCGAAAAACCAGATCCGGGACCCATGAAGAAGGATCCGAAAGGTCCAGGATATTACAGCCCTCCCCCCTTAAGGAATTTCATCCTCGAAATTAAGAGCAACCTAAGGGGAAAGAAGAGGAAGACTCACTCAAACAAGTAAGGGAACTGCTGACGCATCTTGTCTTCACGCTCCCAAGAAGTCTCACCACCAGAGTGCCGCTGCCACACCACCTTTACCAAGGGGATGACCTTGTTCCGCAGGCGCTGCTCTCGCCTATCCTCAACGCGGACAGGAACCTCTGGGAGAGAAAGGTCTGGAGTCACCTCGGGCCACACAGAATCCTCAAGAACATGAGAGTCATCGGGCATATACTTCCGTAACATCGAGACGTGGAACACGTCATGCACCGGCGCCAGCTCAGGGGGTAACTGTAACTGATAAGCCACCTCACCGATGCGCTCCATGACGGGAAACAGACCAACATAGTGGGGACTCAACTTCCCACGCCGTCCGAAACGCATCCCCCCTTCATTGGAGAAACTCTCAAGAATACCCGATCGCCCACGGCGAACGCAAGGGGTTGCCTCCTCCGGTCAGCATAGCTCTTCTGCCGACTCTGGGCCGCCAACATGTTCTGACGAACCACGTGCACAACATCCACACATTGCTACACCAACTCTGGTCCCATCAGAACACGCTCACCAACCTCAAACCAATCGAGTGGAGTCCGACAAGGACGCCCATACAACGCCTCATAAGGAGCCATCCCAATGCTCGAATGATAGTTGTTGTTGTAGGCAAACTCCACCAATGGTAGGTGGTGAATCCAACTCCCCTGCCACTCCAGGCAGCAGGATTAATGCGGGACGGACCACGGACATGACAATCTCGCAATTGTCCTTTAACGAGGGAAGCGTTGGACGTGCGCAGTTGAGAAACCGGTAATGAGCTAGGGTGATCGGCTCTCTTTTGTGCCCGGATCGGGTCACGGGATGGTCACGCACTCTCTCGCAGCAACGGTAATAAACAATATATAGAGAGCTAGATATCTCTACACATGCTCTCTAGCAGCGGCATAAACACGTATATATGAGTAAAGCAAATGCCGAGTCAGGGAGCGAATACGATACCTCCACGCTCCCGGTGTGGGGAAGACGGGCCCGGCCGAAACTCGTACTCCCGGGACAATTAGTACACAAATATTGCAACAATGAATTTACGGCCCACTCCACGCAGGGAGGTAAAGGGCGACACAATGGGGCCCGGGAGGACCGATTTCGGGTTGACGGGCGGCTTCTCGCGTAGCTTCGGCAGCACCCAAACTCGTGACTGTGGGACCCGCGTGCTGGCCGGAGGGGCCGAGTGGGACCCGGTGGCACCGCTGTAGTGGGGACACTTGGGGAAGCGCTCCCCGGGATGGCGGCATGCTGATTCACCGGCCGGAGGCCGGACTGCTCCGATCGGCACCGGTCGGAATAACCGGCCACGGATCTGCCGGTTCTATTTTTCAGCGCGCGACCCGACGAGATCGCTCACTGCGACCAACCCCGATGTCGGATCGACGATTAGGAGGTACCGATGGAAAGCTCTTTCGAAATCCTTCAAGATAAGACTGGAGAGAGTAGCTGGATCTTCACAGATCTGGGCCTTAACTAATTTTGAAGCTGCTGTTGTACAGTACCCGAATTCTCAGATCAGCAGAGGACTTTCCTGTGGATCACCTTTGATCGTGAGGTAGACGTCCGAATCTGAAGTTGGGTCCTTCATAAAAGTTGTAGATCTTCAAGAGAGGAAACCAGGGGTATTTTTAGATCTGGAAAATATGGTGATTTGGATTTTCTAGAGTGTTTACACTGGACTGGGGTCGGATCTGGACTGATGCAGACAAAACTATAGATGAGTTGGAAAAGGAATTTCTAAAAATATGAGATCACTTTAGAAATTCCACGAAAATTTGGAGAGGTAGAGGAAGGTGGACAAAACTCCCAGTAAAATTGGGCCCTGCAAGAAAAATCAAAAGGTGATCGGGAAATGGAAAACTCAGGGAAACTATCACTGTAGACAGAGATCTGGTAGAACTGGAATGACAGTTTGAACGAAAATTGAAAAATATCAAATGAAGGAAATATGACTTGAAATTTTTTGTGAAGATAAGGGTTCGAGAGGTGAACAACTCCTGAAAATTTCAGCTCCAGAGGAGGAGGGAGGTGGGAGCAGAAATTTGTGGAAGTTGCCTTTGTCCTAGATGGACAGATTACCGAAGATGGCTTCGTGGCGGCTCGATGGCAGCACGAATGGCGGTGGCGGCGGCACCGATGAACTTAGAGATTGAGGGGGAGGAGATAGAGGTGATCCACTCTAGAAATGGGGGTTGGGGAAGAGGAAAACCAGAGGGAGAGAGCTGGGGGCGCAAGGAGCTCCAAGGAACACAATGAATTTTCTTCTTTTCACTAATTTTCAATTGGAAAATACACCCTTTTATATGCTATGAATCTAATCCATTCTCCACCATTAGATCTAGGGATGGGGAGTGGATGGCCTAGATTAAGTGTGATCAACACACAAAAAAAATAAAATAATACAAGTGTAATGGGGCGCCCCCTTGACTAGGGTAAAGGGGTTGAATGGGTAAGTAGCCTACCTTTGAAAATTTTAACCCCTTGTCTCCCATGTGGTCAATTGGCATTCAACCCTTCTAGATGGCCACCTAAGATGGTTGACCAGCCCCACATAGGTGACATGGACCAATGGGAAAGGGCTGAGGACCCCCTAGCTGGACCTACTATACAATTGCACAAAAACCCACACAATCCAAGGGAATGACGCATTGGCTTACAAAGCCGTACATTTGCGTACATACTTTCCCAAGGATATGAACACAAACTAAAAGGACATAAATATAAAAGAAAATGTACATGCTCGACGTCGATTCCCATCAAGGATCTCAGCATATCCTCCAAAGTCTGGCTTAGACTGTCCATCTGACTGAGGATGATACGCCGAGCTAAAAGCCAACTCCGTGCCAAGAGCTCGCTGGAAACTCCTCCAGAATCCAGAAGTGAAGCGCAGATCTCGATCCGACTCGATGGAAATGGGAATTCCATGCAACGGGACAATCCGCTCCACGTAAAGACGAGCCAACTTGGACACGCTCTAGCTGACCTTGACCGGTAACAACCGAGTCACCTTCGTCAACCTATCCACCAGCAACCAAATACTATTCTGCCCACTCGGAGTCCTCGGCAATCCCACCATGAAATCCATGGTCACATAGTCCCATTTCCACGCGGGGACATCCAAGGGCTGAAGAATACCTCCTAGTCGCTGATGCTCCGCCTTCACCTACTGACAGGTTAGGCACCTGGCACAAACTCAGCCAAATCTCTCTTCATGTCAGGCCACCAGAACTGCCTTCGCAAGTTCTGATACATCTTCGTCGCACCCGGATGTACGGTGTACCTGCTCCCATGAGCCTCGCGCAACACCACACGATGAATCTGCTCCTCAACTGTGACATATAGCCTGCCACGAAGCCTCGTAGTACCGTCCTTGCCGAGCTCCACATCAGCCATGGCCAAAATTGGGGGCAACTCAGGGTCCGCATGCTGAGCCTCTGTCACTTGACGGCGGATAGCAGGCGTGGCAGTCAGACTCGCTAGCACTGCTAACCCTGGCTCCTGGGGAACTTTGAGCCTGAAAGATACTTCGGGCACTTGTTCCCAGAGCTTCCACTTCCTCAACATCAGGGCACTGACCGCGACCTTCCGACTCAAGGCATCGGCGACGACATTCATCCTGCCTGGCTGATAGGATAAGGTGAAGTCATAATCCTTCTTAAACTCCATCCAACGCCTCTGCCTGAGGTTGAGGTCTCTCTGCGTAAACACATACTTCAAACTCTGATGGTCAGTGAACACCTCAAACTTCTCGCCGTACAGATAATGCCTCTAGATCTTCAACGTGAAGATCACCACCGCCAACTCAAGGTCATGGGTAGTGTAGTTCTCCTCGTGGGGCTTCAGCTGCCAAGATGCATAGGCCACCACTCTACCATGCTGCATCAACACAGCACCCAATCCAATGCTGGAAGCATCTGTATACACCACAAAACCTCCTGATCCAGAAGGCAAAACCAACACCGGAGCCGAGGTGAGTAATCTTTTCAGTTCCCTGAAACTCTGCTCACACTCATCTGTCCAGATAAAAGGCACATCCTTCAGCGTAAGTCTGGTCATCGGGGCCGAAATGCGAGAAAAATCCTGGATAAACCGACGATAATAACCCGCGAGCCCCAAGAAACTCCGGATCTCCGTCACAGACCTCGGCCTCGGCCACTGCATTATTACCTCAACCTTGGCGGGGTCCACGAAAATGCCATCACCAGAAATCACGTGCCCTAAAAAGTGCACCTCACGAAGCCAGAACTCGCACTTACTAAGCTTCGCATACAACTGGTGATCTCACAACGTCTGCAGCACCACACCTAAATGGTACACGTGCTCCTCTGCAGACCGTGAATAAACAAGGATGTCGTCCACAAATATGATCACGAACTGGTCCAAATACGGACGAAACACCCTCTGCATCAAGTCCATGAAGGCTGCGGGGGCATTGGTGAGCCCGAACGGCATCACCAAGAACTCATAATGCCCGTACCTCGTACTGAACGCAGTCTTCTCCACATCGGACTTGCGAATCCTCAGCTGATAGTAACCAGACCGTAAATCAATCCGTGAAAACACTCGAGCAGACTGAAGCTGGTCGAACAAATCATCAATCCGTGGCAACGGATACTTGTTCTTAATGATCACCTCATTTAGCTGCTGGTAGTCAATGCACAACCGCAAGCTACCGTCCTTCTTCTTCACAAACAACACTGGCGCACCCCAAGGGGAAAAGCTAGGACGAATATACCCCTTGGCCAGCAGCTCCTGCAACTGCGCCCGCAACTCCCTCAATTCAGCGGGGGCCATACGGTAGGGAGCCTTTGCCAAAGGTCCCGTACCCGGCACAACCTCGATCACAAAATCGATCTCCCGCTGGGGAGGCAATCCAGGTAAGTCCTCCGGAAAAATATCGGAAAACTCGCACACCACCGGAATGTCCTCGACATCCGGCTCCATGCGGTCGGTCACAACCACGGAGGCGAGAAAACCCTGACAACTCGCATCAAGCAAGCGACGAGCCCGAATTGCCGAAATAAGGAAACGGGAAGGGGAAGACCTGATACCTTGGAAATAGAAGGTTGGTCCACGAAGTCGCCGAAAGTAAACCCTCTTCGAGCCGCAATCCACCAACGCATGATGTGCCTCGAGCCAATCCATACCCAAAATCACATCAAAGTCCTGAAGCGGCAACGCGTAGAGCCTAGTCGGTAAACTCCGCCCTTCCACCCACACAGGAACCTCATCAAAGCAATACGGAGTGATCATAAAATCACCCGAAGGCAACTCCACTGTCAAATCATAAGACAACTGGGTCACCGGCTCCTCAATACCCAGCGCGAAATCCTCCGAAATAAACGAATGAGACACGCCAGAATCAAACAAAACCCGAGCCGTACAACCCAAAATCTGAACGGTACCTTCCACGAGCTACGACGCCACTGCCTCTGCCCTGGTCATATGCGTGATCTGGCCTCGAGCTCTCTGCCTACCTCCCACACTAGCTGACCTGGGTAGCGGCGGGTACTATCCCTGCTGCTGCTGCTGCTGTGGCCTCTGCTGCTGGGGAACCTGCCGCTGCTGAGGAAACTACTGCTGCTGCCTCTGAGAACAGTCACGCGCCATGTGCCCTGACTGGTCACACCGAAAATAGATGATCAGCGCCATGCACTGCCTGCCTGGATGGTACTCATTACACTGTGGACACGGTCCTCGCGATCCACCCACTGACCCCTGCCACTACAAAGGAGCCGGCTGCTGTACACTGCCCGATGATGCCTGCCCCTGACCCTTGGGCTTCTTACGAAAACTCTTCTTGAGGAATTTCTTGACCTTTGAGCTGAAAGACGCAGATCCTGTCACTGACGCTGCCGGTGCCGGCGCTCTAAAACCACCCGACGCATGCTGGAAGGAACCCTGCAGCTGGGCGGCCGAGTGCTGGCTGCGACCCGACAAAGACTGCCCTTGGGTAATTGGTCCTTGAGTCCTCTGCATATCCATCTCCAAAGAAGCCGCAACACGAGACGCTGTCTCCAAATCGGTGGCAGCGTTCGCAATCAAATGGTGCCTCAGCTCTTGCCTCAGGCCCTGAACGAACTGCGCGGTCTTCACCCTCTCATGCTCCATGATATGAGGTGCATACCGACCCAGCTCAACAAATCGGGCCCTGTACTACAACACGGACATGTCGCCCTGAACCAGCTCCAGAAACTCACACATCCGCTGCGTAGCAATATACTCTAGACAGTAGGTACGCTCGAAGGCACTGACAAAGTCGCCCCACGTAATCTGCTCAAGCGGACGGAGCTGAAAAGACATCTTCCACTCAGAAGACCACCACGATCGAGCCGTACCCTGCAACTGGTTATATGCCAACATCACTCTGTCCTCTGCAGCACTCCGCGCGGAACTGAACACCCGCTCCATCTCGTCGAGCCAATCACGAGCCACATCAGGGTCTGGTTGACCGCCATAGTAAGAAGGATGGAACTACATGAAATCCCTCACTGCCTGGCTTGGCCCACCCCTGGTCGACGAGCCCTCACCAGCCTCTCCACCGAACTGTTGCGACATAAGCTGATACATGCCACGAAAGAAATTCTCGGCCCCTAGAAACCTCGCAGTATCCACTGCCTCGGTGGCCGCAGGTGGCACTCTGCTCTGCTCCTCCTGCTCCTGCTGAACCTCACGCTGGATCTCCTGACCTCCAGCCGACTGCCCCTATTGAGAGCGAGTCGCCCGCCTCGGTGCCATGCTCGCACCTGAAGCAAAGACAGAAAACACGGAACAACGAGGTTAAGGAAAACACGTGATGCCCAATGCCAACGTCAACTGTACATCATCGCTGTTGACTAGTGGACCATTACAATTACATATGATTATTGTATAATTCCACAACCGGGCTCTGATACCAGCTGTAACGACCCGAGAATCTGATTACGGGGAAGGCCCGATAACCCGAGACTCGCACCGCCACCCACGAGCCCGAAGGCTCGGAAGGGTTAGAAGGATGGTGTGGAAACTACACAAGCATCACGAGTAATTGCAGAAATTAAACAATTTATATAATTAAGCGAAAAATGAATTAACATTTTAAATTAATACATGCTCCACAAGATAACAAGAAAATGACAACAATAGTCCACAACTAGTACAGAGACAAGAAAAGAAAGTACAGCTACACGGGACATACCCCGACTCTGACCTCTGGCACTAATGCTGGGCACCCGAACCGCGCTGAGCCTCAGACGAACTCCCCTGAAGCTGCGCCTCACCTGAAACACGGTGAAAATACGCTGGGAATGAGTCTCAGAACAAGGCTCAGTAGGGATCACTTGAACCCTACCTCGCAACAAAAATAAAGCCTCTACGCTAGCGACATGCGAGTACCTCGAAAAGGAAGCCCTGCCATCTACAAAGCACCGGTCTCACGGCGCGAAAGCCGACACACGTGCCACGGCGAAACACCCGGAACACCATAACCAACACGACAGAAACCCGAAGGTCGAAGTTGCAAAGACTGACAGTCTGTCACTCCGTACTCGACAGGAGTACCTCCCACTAGAAGCACAGCCAGTAGCGTCCCCTGACGTCTTACGCCACGCCGCAGGTGAACTGCCTGACATGGTAGCTCCTACCAAAGGCACGAACACCGAACAAGTAACCACAAAACAAGTGACTAGTTGGGGTCACGCCCGTCGACGTGGGTCCGACCGCCCCCAACCACGTGTGCACACACAGACCGTGCGTCCCTAGTCTGGTCCTCTGACCGGTTTTCCCCCCAGCCGGACTCTGGCTGGTAGACGCGAGGCCCGACGGAAACCGGTCCACAAACCGTCTCTATGGGTGAGTGCCCGTACACCACTCCCAAGTGAGACCAGCACCGCGTACTGGTGGGCTACGACTAGTGGAGGGTCACTGAAGGAGTAGACTCTCAAGTCAACGGAAAACCACGTCCGCATCCGACGACGTACGGGGACCACCCCACGTACCGGCACTGTCGCACGGCAACCACGGTCGGAAAAGAAATGGGGTTGCAAACCACCCGGGCAACCCAATGCCTGACGGTCTACACTAGACGCGTCACAAGGCTGTGACGGTCTAGGCGGGACCATCACAACAACCTGACGGTCCAACGTAGGCCGTCACACTCTCAGTGTAAAACAAGCGTAACACACCTTCCCTGGTGCGTTACACACTGTGACGCGCCTACGTAGGTGCGTCACAAGGAAAAAAATAAGGGCAAGCTGTGACGCATACCACTCGGTGCGTCACAGCATGTGACGGTCCATTCCTGGAGCGTCACACGCATGTAATGGTCCAACCTTAGAGCGTCACATGGCCTGGGGGTTAAAATCACTCTAACGCACCCACGCTGGGCCGTCACAAGGCTGTGACGCGCCACCCTTGGTGCGTCACACGCCTTGACCCCCAACGGTCAAATCAACGGTCGGATGCCAACGGTCGGGACGCCCCTGACGGCCCAACTCAAACGCGTTACACGCCTGTGGCGGTCTATCGTGGGACCGTCACTGTCCCTGACCCCCAGCTGGATAAACAAGGGCTGTGACGCACCCACCCAGGCGCGTCACACAGTGTGACGGTCGCTGGAAGGACCGTTACACTCGCCCGACGGCGAAACAGCGGGAAAAGTCCAAAAAACTCAACCACGCCCCCATGCCTCCACCAAAGAGGGGGAAATGAAAGGGGAAGAACCCCGGGGACCCCTAGCATGATACTAGGCCACCAAAACGTGAAATCGCGGGCTAAAACCATAGATCGGGCGAGCTCTCCCCAAATCAAGGAAAACCCCAAACCCGCTCAATCAAGCCCCTCTCGGCCTCCCCTCGGCCTATGAACCACGGAAATGAATGGCGGGGAGCTAGAGATCGTCACCCTACCTCAATGGAGCGAATGCTCCGCCGAATCGATGCCGAGATCGCGAAGAACGCCTTGAAAACCCTCGTCCCTTCACGGTTCCCCACAAGCTTTACGCTGCCGCGATCACCTAGCCATCGCCCACGTCGTCACGCCATCGCCCCACGCCGTCTGCAGCCGGAGGGGACGCCGCCGCGGCCGAACGAGAGAGAGAGAGGGAGGGGCGGTGCTCACGGCGGGGGGAAGGAAGAAGAAGAAGGTGGGGGAGATGTTGGATACGGACTGAATAGATCTAGAGGGGGGGTGAATAGATCTTTCCCCCTTTTTGATAATTTACTAACTATCGACCAGATGAGCTACTGGTAATTAATGAATTATAGAACTAATGCGGATAGTAAAGATGCAAGCATACGTATAGGAAATCAAACACACACAAGCACACCACAAGAGAGGATTTTTAAGGTGGTTCAGTCTCTTCCTGAGACTTACATCCACCCCTTGCTTAACTCAAGCAAGGCTTCACTATGAGAATCTCTGATCTCAATCAAAACACAGCTGACACACAGCTTGTACCTGCTGACACACAGCTTGACTCTGCTGCCTCACAGCTTGACAATAATTGTAATCAGAAATGAAAAGATGATAAGAACAGGTGATGAAAGACAGGACTGAATATTGGCGTGTGTAGAAGAATAGGTGTTCAGCCTGGGACTTGATCACGCTTATGAAGAAGCCTAGACTCCCTGTTGATCTTCCAGTCAGTTGCCTTCGATTGTTCTGCTGCTGGAGATCGCACAGTCTTGAGCTAAGTCTTCCTTCTGCAGCAACGAAATTGCCTTTAACCTTTCTGCAGATTTTTTGATTGGTGGAGAGCTCCTTTTTCCTCTTCTGTGTATATCTTCCTTGGCTTCTATTTCGTGCTCTCTCACTGCTTGCTTGTTCGTGATTTGTTGCCTTATATACAGCTCTTTTTATTTTCAAGAATAAAGTTCTTCCCGCTCAATTTTCAGATCGAGCGCCAATCTGCTAGAAAACAGGGATCGGTTTAAATCCAATCGTTAGAACGAGTTTGACCACTTCTAAGCAAGATTGTTTCCTTGATTCCCGTGCGGAATCTTATCTCCTGAGCAGCCCAACAACCTGCAACAACCATCTGCAGGTTTTAAGGAACCAAAACAGAATTCGGTTAGAGTTCGGTTTTGGACGATATATAAACCCGTGGTCGACCATGACCCTGTCGCTGGTCGACAATGGGCAGTCCCCAGACGGCCGGTTCTTCTGGCTGAAACTCACGTCGCCCGTTGGTCGACCACAGCCTGGTCGCTGGTCGACAGGGGGCAGTTTCCAGATGGCCAGCAGTTCTGTCTGTTGTTTCTGTCTTTTCTGTGGTCGACCAGAGGTGGGGCTTTGGTCGACAGCCAAGGTGCTTCCAGAAGACTGATGATCTGATGCTTTTCTGGTTGAGTTCGTTGGTCGACCATAACCACTTCCCTGGTCGACAAGCGGCCTTTGACACTTCTTCTGATTTGTTGATTCCACTTGGATTTCAGTGGACCTGAAATTACTTAACTTATCAGAAGTAAATTGAACTATCAGATTTATATTGAGTTGATCAGAAACATTGTTTGTCATCATCAAATAGTCATGAGTCCAATACTTTGAAGGAACAATCAAACCACTTGTATTTGTTATGAAACAAGATAGAACTTTATTAATCAAACATATCCTATTGTCATCATCAAAACCAAGGGATGCACAACATTCTCCCCCTTTTTGATGATGACAACCATCTGTCATTGTGACAAACAACAGATTATAAAATTCATTTGATATTGCATGCAAGGCTATCATAGCACAGATTTCATTCAGACAATTCGTTTGATGTGTCTTTCAAAAACAATAGCACTAATTACATGAGTGACTCAAAAAGGATAAAGACACTAAGGACACGTAGACAAAGTAAACTTGACATCTAGACACACATCTAGACACAACCAGACACACAATGACACATAAAGTCCTATCTCCCCCTTTGTCAACAGCAAAAAGAAGATAAAAAAAAAACTAGGATAGTGAACCATCACGATGCAGAAAACGAGCGGTCAGGATTTAATCAGCATAACTCAAATTTTTGGAAGATATTAAAGTGTACTCCCTTTCTTTAATAGAACACTTATGGAACCTTTCCACCCTTATGCAAAGACCACCTTGTGACCAAATAGAGTGGGTATTGTAGTTCAATGAATTTGAAAGTATTGCACCAATAAATTGACTCCCCATATCCAATTTCTTTCACATGGCTCCTTGAACTTATAATATATTTCAAGAGATAATTGGACTAACTATGCTAGCTGAACAGTGTTTTTAAACTTGTATTTGCATGCTATGCTTTAGGTCAACCATTTTCTCTGCCTTTGCGATGCTTTAAATTTTTCTTTTTGAATCATTTGAGAGCTGTGGTTAGGTTGATCACATGCTTTTCTACACGAGGAGACACGCTTTGTACACGCCAGAAACCCCGACTACTTAGCATGCCTAACCATTCCACAAATGACTGGGACACACCTTTTATCCGTGAGGATATACGTTTATCAGACGCCAATATCCCCAGTTACTCAGTATGCCCAATCAATAATTTTGAGAGTGGCAGAGGTTGAATGAGTCTTCATGACATACATGTCTCCCACTTAATTTTTCAGCCAGTTTTGCTTTGTGATAGAGAACAGTAGTTTCTCAGAACTCAGTCCATTGCTCTACCAAGAAGGCAGAATTATGGCGTATTCCATATACATTCATGCTATAGCAGCGGTTATTTTCACTGTCCAACACAGACACAGGTAGAGAAATAGTCTCATTACTAAAAACATAAGTTCTCAATAGTCTTGAGTCAGAGTCATAGATATGGTTTGAATTTATTGCAGTAGTACAGGTCAAATTCTCATTACTACACTTAACCTTTACTCTCATTGATGACTTTGGTGATTTTCTTGTAAGATATGGTTAGGTTGTTCAATGATTTATTAAGGAATGAGTTTACACTTTTTACTCCCCCTCAATTTGTGAGTCCGTGCTGAAGATAGAAAGCAATAAGTTGGCCACAAAGAGATATAGAGACACAAGGAATAGGAAGTGTGAACAAGGATGAGTGAGTAAAGCAAAACTGAGCTCAGAGTCCAAAAAGTTCAGAAGATTTCCCACCAAAGCCAGCACCCTGACTAGATCTAATTTCCCTTTTTCAGGTCCTTTGTCGACCATGGAGTGGCCTGTGGTCGACCTCTGTGCTGACACAGAACCTGCCTGTTAAGAAGACTGCGTTCTGACAAACCTGTTGTCGACCATTGGATCGCCTGTGGTCGACAGCTGCGAAGTCCCAGAGCTAACTATTTCCTGTCCTGATGCCTTGGTCGACCAGCGCCTTGTCTGTGGTCGACCACAAGAGATGAGCCGTAGAGAACCAGTATTCTGTAGAACTTGCTGAAGTAGCACCCGACACTAGACTTCCAAACTCAAAAACCTGACTAGTACTAGAGACCTAGTTGACATAACTTAGATAGAAATGACAGAATCTATGCAGTGTACACAAGAATATGATTATTTCAAGAATTTTCAGGAGAAATTCTACAAATTCCTAACTCCCTTCTTAGAGTTGAAAATCTGTCATTGTTAAGGGGTTTTGTGAAAATGTCTGCCAGTTGTTTTTCAGTTTCTACAAAATGAAGCATGAAATTTCCTTTGGAGACCTCATCTCTTAGAAAGTGATGACGGATCTCAATGTGTTTTGTCCTAGAGTGTTGAATGGGGTTTTTAGACAAATTAATAGCACTAGTGTTGTCACAGAAAATAGGTGCACATCCAAGATCTACATTGTAGTCTTGGAGTTGATGTTTTATCCACAAAACCTGTGTACCACAGCTCCCTACTGCGACATACTCAGCCTCAGCAGTGGAGAGTGCCACAGAATGCTATTTTTTAGAAGCCCATGATATTAAACATCCACCCAATATTTGACAATAACCACTAGTACTCTTCCTATCAATTTTGCAACCAGCATAATCAGCATCTGAATATGAAATCAAATCTAGTTTGCAGTAAGTAGGATACCATAAACCCAATTCTTGGGTACCGGCAAGGTAACGAAAGATACGCTTGACAGCCCCTAAATGTGAATCTCTAGGGCTAGATTGATATCTAGCACACATGCATACACTGAACTGAATGTCTGGCCTAGAGGCAGTTAAATATAGTAGGGATCCGATCATACCTCTGTATTTCTTGGCATCTACCATGTTACCTTTTACATCAGCCTCCAATGTTGCATTTGTCCCCATGGGTGACTCTATTGGTTTGCAGCTCTCCATGCCAAACTTTTTCAGCATCTCCTTTATGTACTTGGATTGATTTATGAAGTAGCCTTCTCTACATTGTAGAATCTGCAATCCAAGAAAGAACTGTAAATCACCCATTAAACTCATTTCAAACTCATTGGTCATTAGATTTGCAAATTCAGTACATAATGAAGCTTCAGTGGATCCAAACACAATATCATCCACATAGATTTGCACAATTAGTATATTCTTACCTTGGGTCTTGGAGAATAATGTTTGATCAATTTTACCTCTTGTGTAGCCCATTTTGGTGAGGAATGAACTCAGTCTGTCGTACCATGCCCTAAGAGCCTGCTTTAAACCATACAAAGCCTTATGCAGTTTAAAGACATGATTAGGAAAATCATCATTTTCAAAACCAGGGGGTTGTTCCACAAAGACTTCTTCCTTTACAAAGCCATTTAGAAAGGCACTTTTTACATCCATTTGCTGCAATTTAATTCCATGGGACGCCGCAAATGCTAACAATATTCTAATGGCTTCTAACCTTGCAACTGGAGCATATGATTCTTCAAAATCAACTCCAAATTCTTGGTTATACCCCTTAGCCACCAACCGAGCCTTGTTCCTCATAACAACTCCTTCTTCATTAAGCTTATTTTTATAAACCCATTTGGTTCCAATAACAGGATGAGATGAGGGTCTGGGAACAAGTTTCCAAACCTGATTTCTTTCAAATTGATTTAATTCTTCATGCATGGCATTTATCCAAGATTCATCTCTTAAAGCTTCCTCTACATTTTTAGGCTCAACTTGAGATACAAGGGCTAGCTGATCTAATTCATCAACTGTTTTAAGCTGAGATCTAGTTTTCCTCGGTTCATTAATTCCTCCAATGATGTTATCTAGAGGATGATCTCTGAGAAATCTCAGATTTTCAGAATTGTTACCTGGGATGATCTCTCCTTCGGGTTGATCATTGGAATCACCTTGCTTTGGTTCTGCTTCAGTCTCCATTGGTTCCTCTTTGCCTTCCAGAAATTCCCCATCTTCATCTTTGCCTACCTGTCCAGTTTTGTCAAAGTCATTATTTTCATCAAATGTGATATGTGGGGATTCTTCAACTAGCTGATCTTTGGTGTTGTAGACTCTATAGGCTCTTGATCGGTCAGAGTATCCCAAGAAGATTCCTGGGTCACTCTTTGGTTCAAATTTGTCCAATGATCTCTTGTCATTGTTATGAGTAAAACACCTTACACCGAAGATCCTAAAATGAGCTAGAGATGGCTTCTTACCTTTGAACACCTCATATGGAGTTTTCGCACTAGATGGTCTTACCATTGCCCTGTTTACAATATAACATGCTGTATTGACCGCCTCAGCCCAAAATCTTCTTGGAAGATTGGCTTCAACTAACAGGGTTCTGGCCATTTCAACAAGTGTGCGATTCCTTCTTTCCACCACTCCATTTTGCTCTGGCGTCCTTGGTGAGGAGAACCTGTGATTTATTCCTTTGTTCCTGCAGAATTCATCAAACTCTGAATTTTCAAATTCTCCCCCATGATCAGATATTATTGAACACACTTTGGACTTACCATCCTGCTTCATTCTTCTGTAAAAATCCTGAAATTCATGAAAGGCATCGTTTTTATGTGATAAAAACATTACCCATGTGAATCTAGAGAAATCATCAACTAGTACATAACCGTACCTCTTACCACTAAGACTAGCAGTTCTTGTTGGGCCAAAAAGGTCCATGTGCACAAGTTCTAGTGGTCTAGAAGATTGACTTTCAGTTCTACCTTTGAATGATTTTCTTGTTTGCTTACCTTGGGTACATGATTCACATACTTTGACATTTTGAGCAAACGAAATTTCAGGTAAACCAGAAACCATTTTATTCTTAACCAATTTGTGCAGCACCCTGTAGCTAACATGCCCTAGCCTTCGGTGCCACAACCAAGTCAGGTCCTCCTTCTTGGCGGTGAGGCACAAGTTGGAGTGGGCTGGATCATCCAAGTCTATCATGTAGACATTATTTACTCTCTTGCCCATAAACTTAACTTTAGCCGAATTTGGTTCAAGAATTTTACAGATCTTAGAATCAAAGACTACTTGATGGCCTTTGTCGCATAGCTGACTGATGCTTAGAAGATTATATTCCAGGCCATCCACTAGCAGTACATCTTCAATGCAATTTGTAGATGTCTTACCTACCTTACCTTTCCCAATGATCTTGCCTTTGTTATTTCCTCCAAATGTCACATGTCCTCCATCTTTTGAGTTTAGCTCGGAGAATTTTGCATTATCCCCTGTCATATGTCTTGAGCAGCCACTATCTAAGTACCACTTGTTGTGTATAGCTGCCAGACACACCTGCATCACAAGTTACACAGAAACTTTTGGACCCCAATGGTACCCGGGTCCAAGATAGCTTGTGAAATTATGAAATTGCTGCAGTAATCCTTTGGGAACCCAGATTCTGTTAGAGCAGTGTAAATTTTTATTTCTGAACTTGTTCAGATTGGGTTGCTTTTGTTCTAAAGCTTCTTTAATCTGAGTCCACCTTTGTGTATTCAAGTTTTCATTTTGTTTTACCCAAAAAGACCTGTGATTTCTGTTTGCTTGTCTGGCCATGGTCGACTTTTGGTATGTCTGTGGTCGACCATCGCGTCTCCAGAACTCAGCGTCTGTTCTGGCAGCACCTCTGGTCGACATCTGGTGTACCTGTGGTCGACCACTGCTTCTCCAGTAACCAGCGCCTGTTCTGGCAGATCCTCTGGTCGACAGATGAAGGGTCTGTTGTCGACCAGCCTGTCTCCAGACATCTTGTTTTCCAGATTTATGTCTTTTAACTTGGTTTAGTCCTTGGTTTGTTTGGTGATTTCTGTGAATTTGGGTTTCTTGTTTATTATTTTGAATCTTATATTGATTGACTGTTTTCTCTTTAAAATTTCTCTCTTCCTTGGTGACATTGTTCCTTTTGGAGGAGCATTCAGCTACATCCTCTTGTTTATCTTGGTATAGATTAATCAGGGGCCTTTTTCCTTTTGAGTCAGCAATCCCAGTTACGGTTTTTATTTGGAATTCCTTTTTAGCCGTAGGATTGTATCCTAACCCTTCTTTTTGAAAGTTTACTTTTATTCCCAAGACAGCATTTAAGTTTTCTTGACCTTGAGTCATTTTTTCCAAGGTCTCCTGTTTGTTTTTCAGGTCACTCTTAATTCTTTCTATTTCTCTTAGGAGTTGGTTGTTTTCTTCCTTGAGTGAATTGTTTCTTTCTTGACTTAACTTAGTTTCCTGTTCATATTCTTGAGTCTTTAGTTTTAACTCATCAATGTCATTTTTTAGCATTTCATTCTCTTCGGACATTCTCTTGTGGTTTTCTTCATCTAAGTCCATTTGATTCAGTTTGTTTTTCAGTGACTTGATTTCCATTTCTAGTTCAGTTTTGTTATCCATTGAATTGCTGTCTTTATTCAGTTGACTGATCTTCTTCTTCAAATGTTTATTTTCCTTTCTTATTCTTTCATAAGTATCAAGCAATTCTGAATATACTGCTTCCCAATCCGAACTAGAGAAGTCTTGAAATGGGGAACTTACCTCAAGATCACTGTTGTCTCCCTTGGCCATCAGACAGAGCTTTCCTTCTTCTTCCTCGGAAGTTGTTTCCTCTTCACTGCTCTCTTCCTCCTCACTCCAAGTGCTAATCATCGCCTTGGGTTTCTTGCCTTTCCACTTGAAGCTTGATTTCTTAGGAGCTTCTGGACATTCAGCCTTCATATGTCCAGGCTGCCTGCAATTGTAGCAAATGAGTTTGTTAGAAGGAGCCTTATGTTTATCAGATTTAAACTGGGATGACTTCCTTACCATGCCCTTTGGATTTCTGAATCCTTTACCTTCCTTCCGCAGGAATTTTTTAAATTTTCTTGTAAGCATGGCTAGCTCACCAGATTCTTCACCTGAGCTAGATGAGTCATCATTGTCAGACACCTCAGAGGTGCTTGTCTTAGTCTTTAGGGCAAGTTGCTTCTTTTTCTTGCCCTCATCTTCCTTTCTCTTCAGATTGACCTCATAGGCCATCAGGGATCCTACTAACTCATCCACTGTCATTGTTGTGAGATCCTTTGAGTCCTCAATGACTGTGGCCTTGGTATGCCACATCGATGTGAGAGACCTTAAAATCTTCCTCACTAATTCCTGCTCTTTGTATGTCTTCCCTAAGCTCTTCAAGCCATTAGTCAATTGTACTAATCTGGCATACATCTCAGAAATACTTTCATCATTTTTCATCCTAAACATCTCATATTCTGAGACTAGCATATTTGCTTTTGTCTCTCTTACCTCGGAAGTACCTTCGTAGATTACCTTTAGACGATCCCACATTTCTTTGGCTGTTGCGCATTGGGAAACTCTTGAGAATTCTGTGGGGTGTAGTGAGCACTGCATCACGTTCATGGCTCCCCAGTTGACAGTTGATTTCCTGACCTGTTCTCTGGTCCAGGTTTCTTCATCTTCCGGTAGCTCAAAAGGTCCGTGGCTCACTACCCTCCACATCTCGTGGTCTTGCGCACGTAAGAACACCTGCATACGATTTTTCCAATAAGAATAATCAGTTCCATCAAAATATGGAGGTCTAGTTACAGAGTGCTCCTCAGCTATGAGGCTTTTAGAGTTCAGTCCGCCCGGTCTCTCCTGGTTGTTAGACCACATTTTTGGAGAACCTGCTCTGATACCACGTGTTGGATACGGACTGAATAGATCTAGAGGGGGGGTGAATAGATCTTTCCCCCTTTTTGATAATTTACTAACTATCGACCAGATGAGCTACTGGTAATTAATGAATTATAGAACTAATGCGGATAGTAAAGATGCAAGCATACGTATAGGAAATCAAACACACACAAGCACACCACAAGAGAGGATTTTTAAGGTGGTTCAGTCTCTTCCTGAGACTTACATCCACCCCTTGCTTAACTCAAGCAAGGCTTCACTATGAGAATCTCTGATCTCAATCAAAACATAGCTGACACACAGCTTGTACCTGCTGACACACAGCTTGACTCTGCTGCCTCACAGCTTGACAATAATTGTAATCAGAAATGAAAAGATGATAAGAACAGGTGATGAAAGACAGGACTGAATATTGGCGTGTGTAGAAGAATATGTGTTCAGCCTGGGACTTGATCACGCTTATGAAGAAGCCTAGACTCCCTGTTGATCTTCCAGTCAGTTGCCTTCGATTGTTCTGCTGCTGGAGATCGCACAGTCTTGAGCTAAGTCTTCCTTCTGCAGCAACGAAATTGCCTTTAACCTTTCTGCAGATTTTTTGATTGGTGGAGAGCTCCTTTTTCCTCTTCTGTGTATATCTTCCTTGGCTTCTATTTCGTGCTCTCTCACTGCTTGCTTGTTCGTGATTTGTTGCCTTATATACAGCTCTTTTTATTTTCAAGAATAAAGTTCTTCCCGCTCAATTTTCAGATCGAGCGCCAATCTGCTAGAAAACAGGGATCGGTTTAAATCCAATCGTTAGAACGAGTTTGACCACTTCTAAGCAAGATTGTTTCCTTGATTCCCGTGCGGAATCTTATCTCCTGAGCAGCCCAACAACCTGCAACAACCATCTGCAGGTTTTAAGGAACCAAAACAGAATTCGGTTAGAGTTCGGTTTTGGACGATATATAAACCCGTGGTCGACCATGACCCTGTCGCTGGTCGACAATGGGCAGTCCCCAGACGGCCGGTTCTTCTGGCTGAAACTCACGTCGCCCGTTGGTCGACCACAGCCTGGTCGCTGGTCGACAGGGGGCAGTTTCCAGATGGCCAGCAGTTCTGTCTGTTGTTTCTGTCTTTTCTGTGGTCGACCAGAGGTGGGGCTTTGGTCGACAGCCAAGGTGCTTCCAGAAGACTGATGATCTGATGCTTTTCTGGTTGAGTTCGTTGGTCGACCATAACCACTTCCCTGGTCGACAAGCGGCCTTTGACACTTCTTCTGATTTGTTGATTCCACTTGGATTTCAGTGGACCTGAAATTACTTAACTTATCAGAAGTAAATTGAACTATCAGATTTATATTGAGTTGATCAGAAACATTGTTTGTCATCATCAAATAGTCATGAGTCCAATACTTTGAAGGAACAATCAAACCACTTGTATTTGTTATGAAACAAGATAGAACTTTATTAATCAAACATATCCTATTGTCATCATCAAAACCAAGGGATGCACAACAGGAGAGAGAGAAAATGAGAGGTATTTATAGAAAATCTAGAAATTACAGAAAATACCAAAAAATAGAAAATTACATCTCCGGAATCTTCAGAACGCACCGATCGCAGCGGTACCACTCGTGCCCAGGTGAACGACCCGGTTCACCCGCAGCGAGGTTCCGAAGGAATTATCGAAACACACACCGGAAATCGAAAACACACGCGGAAAAGCCGCGGAACGCTTCCCGACCTCCGAAACAACTCCGGATCGCACCGATCCGAACACGAAAGATGTCCGAAATAAAAATTCAGACACTACGGAGTGGGACACTCCGAAAAACTAGATCCGCGACCCACGAAGAAGGATCCGAAAGGTCCAGGATATTACACGCCTCGCCCTGTGGTGCCACGCCAGCCTCGAAGGTGCGACGGCGTTCCTCTGCCAAAGAAACTAGGAAGCTGTCCATGGAGAAGGAAACAGACTAACGAAGTCACGCCCCGCACTCCTTCGCCCTCTGATACCGCTCCTCACTCTCCCGAAGCCTCCCCTCCGCTGTGTCGAGGCTCAATCGGAGCTCCATCATCTGGGCCTCCAAAGCCCTCCTCTCGTCCCAATCTCGCTGCCGCTCCGCCCTCCTATCCTCCCTCTCTCTCTCTTTCTCCCTCTCCCTGTCCTCCCTCTCTCTCTCCCTATCCTCCCGCTCCCTCTCCCTCTCCTCTCTCTCTCTCTCTCATCGCCTCTCTCCTCGACAGCTCGAGGGCAATCCGTAGCTCCAGGACGTCGCGAGGAAGCTCCTCAGGCTCTCGCCGTCGCTCCTCCTCTAGCTTTGCTATCCGGGCATCACGCTCCGTCGCCCAGGCGTCGCGCTCCTGCTTAGCACGGACTGCACGAGCCAGGGCATCCCGGAACTCCGCCACATGTCAAAGCCCGCACGACCCGTAAAAGATCGGTGAAGGAAGAAGAGAACCTGGAAGGAGAGCCGGGGTCAAGCAAGCACTCACTCGAGCTGCGCGGTCATGCTCGGCCTCCTCAGCCCGGGCCACCGCGTGCGCCAGCTGCTCCTGGAGGGGAGAGACCTCTGGAGGAGGGCCCCACGAACTAGAACCCGCTCCGCCAGCCATCCCGGCTGCCGCTGCTTGATGGATACGCTGAAACACAAGAGCAAATGACAGTTAGAGGCTAAGCATCAAAAAATCCTGGTAAAAAAAATGCATAATACATTGCATAGACTCACCAGGATCTCCAACTCCTTCCGAATGGCCGCCAGCTGCTGCCTGGCGTCTGCCAGCTGGGCCCGCAGGTCGGCAATAATTTCATCACGAGCATCCTGCATTTATGCATATAGGTTAGTGTCACATGCATCTGCATATAGAGAAGGAAAAATCTTCATCTCACACTTACCCCTGCCGCCCCACCGAGGTGTAGACGCTCCGCGTACGTGGCCCGGTATCGTCATAGGTAGTCGGTACTATCCTGTACGTGGGACACCACTGGGATGAAGCCCCACGATCAATGACACCCAAGAGGGGGGTGAATTGGGTGTTTTCAAATTTTACGAAAACTTTTGGCCTTTTATAAAATAAGTGATAAATATTAAATAGAAGGTAAGAAATAGTTTAACTGATTCTTTTCACTCTCTCTGATCACACACGATTGAACAAACGGATATCAAGCAAAACAATTAACCTACAAGGCAAGCCACAATGCACAGCGATTTTTAAGGTGGTTCAGATGTAACGACGGCAATCCTATATCCACCCCTCACCAAACCCCGTGAGGCTTCACTCGGGGATAAATCCCCAACCGGAGACAACGCTCCGAACACACATGCATGACGTCGCCTGCACACAAACACGGGGATGCGCCCCAAACCACACACGGAGACGAGCTCCAACACACACACACGGAGATGAACTCCAACACGATCCGACAACTGGATCACAAACACACACACATACACACGCTACAACAAACGCAGCACAATGACACACACTACCGTACGCAGGCGATTAAACACGACCGTATACACAAACGGTCACACACACAAAATATATTTTCAGGTTCGAAAATAAACATAAATAGCAATATAAGCTCAGATCAATATAGAACTCATGGCAACCATCTCAAAATAGCAACTAAAGGATGTAGAGATTGTTCTCCCTTTGATTTCCAAGACGAATAGAAATGGTAGCTTGAAGCTCCAGTCGGATGGTGATGATTTCAATGTCTTCTTGATCCTCTCCTTGATCTGCTGCACTTTTCCTTCTTTTGAAATCTTCAAAACCTCTTGGATAAAGATCAAAACTCCTTCGCTTGAGCTCTTCTTTCCTTTCTTCCCTTTCTTCACCTACAAGATAGAAACAATAAACACATTAGAGTTTTCCTTGCTAAATTCGTAGCTTACATATATGCCTATATAGAAGACATGGAAAGACCATGATCACCCTTCTAGAACCATCGAAAAAGACCCCCAATATGTAAGACCCCGAATTATTTAATTGAGCACAATATATTTATTAAGCTTTTATTAATTAAGAATTAAATTTTTATTGAATTAATAATTGAATTTCAGATTTATTAATATTTAATTCGTTAGAAATAGAATAAGTGAAAATCTGACTACCTTATAAAAATCCATAAAAATAGTAAACAGGTTAAGGTCGATGTAGATAATAACTTTGTCTTCTGTCATTAAGCCATTAAAAATCCGTGGTTAGATCTAATTAGGGTTTAAGCCCTTAAGTGCACACTTTTTGACCCTTACCTAACCTTGGATTAAAACACGAAATTGAGGCTTAATACTCGACCAAATTAGCTCAAACAGGAGGCAAATGAACAGTCTTGATCTGAGGATCAAAAGCCCTCTACCTATTTCTCGAAACCCTAACCCTAGAAGGCGCAGCAGGCCGAGTTTGATTGAGTCAAACTTTTCGGCGGCGTTTCTAACACGTCACTTGCCCCATCGAATTCTCCCAGCTCAGAACTCTCCAGAAGATGTGTGAGCTATAGATAGAAAGCTCTTCGAGTCTAGTTTCTTTTGGTGGCTGTGGTGTCGGCAGAGGAGTCAGATCCGGGGACATATCCGGCGATTACTGAAGGTGTGTCGGCATGCCGTCGTCTACCTTCTTCCTTCCTTGTTTCATCAATTGAGGTAGGAATTCTCAACCAAAATTCGATCATGAATACATCATTTTATTCCTCTCGATGAGATCTATCCAGTGGGAGTGAAAGCCCCAATTTTTATCAGGTATCTAGAGAGATATCGAGGCTTTTGTGAAGGGTTAGCAAGTTCGTTCTTCATTTCTAGCATCTTATTTCAACCTTCGATTCAGGTAGGTTTAACAGGCCAAACTCTAATTAACTTATATGATGTAATCATCATCTTTTTAGCTTTCATTAGGAGTAGAAAGCCCTAAAATTCATGAAGCATGTTTAGAGAATTTCTGCTCGTAGTAACAGCATGTTTAGACCTAGTTTTTGATGTGTTCATCCGAGTTGATTTCTGATTTCGAAGTATTAATCCTGATCCACATGAACCATATCATATACGGTTGGATTCAGCATTAAGTTAGCTTTCTTTTGATATAAGAAGCCCCAAATTCCATTGCATACAGTGAGAGAAATCTACGATTTAGTAGAGGCATGTCAAGAACTAGGGTTTCTTGTGTTCATCATAGAATAAGTTGTGTTTTAATTGATTTTTGTTGAAATTCGTATTTTAAATCTATTGTATTATGACCCTAGTATGTATATTAAGAACCCTAGACCATGTGGTTAGGATCCCAACCCATTTAGACCCAAAATGGGTGAGTTCATTCGTTTTCCGGAAGCCCCGGCCGGTTCTGGGCTTGCAGGGGTCGACCCCAGGGGTCGACCCATCACCTGGCAGCCCAGGCCAGCCCGAGGGTCGACCCATTCGGCCCAGCGCGAGGGTCGACCCACCATGCTGCTGGATTTTGTGGGGGTCGACCCCAGGGGTCGACCCATCCAGCACCCAGCAAAGGGTCGACCCATGGGGTCGACCCATACGGCAAAATTGTAGGGGTCGACCCCTGGGGTCGACCCATTCTGTAGGAATTGTGAGGGGCGAACCCAGGGGTCGACCCATCTCACTGGCAGACCCCATTTTTACAGGGGTCGACCCCAGGGGTCGACCCATACACCAGTAACCCAGTTTTTGTCGTTCTTCGATCCGAGGATCGATCCGGATCATTAGGGGATCGACCCATTTAACTTAGACCAATTGAAAATTATATTCTGGAAGAACCAGTGACCTATTCAGGAAACCTTATGATTTCAATTTGCATTGGTTCCTACGTTCTATCATGGTGTAAAAACATGCCGTTTATCATTTTCATTTCAACACATACATTGGTTAAATAGAAACCCACATGAGTATTGGTTAATGGTATAACTAAATTGCTGTTAATATATGCTATTTCACTCCTGTGTGAGTTTGTTCTTTGCCTTATCATCTTGAATCATCATTTGGCAAATTGGTTTAATGCAAATGGTAATGGATAGTCCTTGATATATTAACTTGGTAATTAGGATTAAATTGATTGTTAAGTTGCTGTTTTAGTCATTATTACCCAGTAAAAATGGATTTCTTACACACCTGAACGGTACACTGTCAGCCGTTCTTTCTTGACCTCACAGACCAAGCTTTGGTCCAGTTCTTGTAATGCAGCACCGAAGTGACCGTATAAACCGAGTTTTTGTTTTGAATCCAAGGACATGTTAGTCCTTAATTCTCGTACTTATGACAGTAATTCCTCTGATTAATTGGCCATTAAAAATTGACTGAATGTCTGGACGGGTGGGACTTTGGACCCATTAAAATCAATGCCATCGCGTCATAGGGGCCCGGTCTGGTCCTGGGGAGAGCGCCCGAAAAATTATTGAGCCCATGGGATGTTAATGACATGGTGGGGCATTGCACCGAATACTTGACTTGCTTGTTGCGTCTATGACAAAAATCTCTTGTTACTTGTTACTTGATCGTGTTTGAATGGATGTTAAATTACTTGCTTGATTGGCCAATTCTTTACTACTGTCTCTTGTTATATCTCCTGTTGTAAATTCTTGTACTTGTTATCTTGTTAATTCTTGATATCACATATTTCTTGACCTTGTAAAATCTTGTTATTACTGTTGTTTCTTTATATCGTTATCGTCTTTATTTCTTTTTTAGCATGACATATCAAAATGTAATTAACTTGTTAATCATGTAAACTTGCTTGTTATTTCCTACTGAGCGTCAGCTCATAGTTGTGTTTCCCCCCTTTCCAGGCTTTTCAGGTGACGCGCTTACCGATGGGGAAGGGCAGGAGTGATGTCTTGAGTGTATCAGTTCTAGTGTGTTAGCAGTGTTATCTTACTCTTAGTGGTGCTTGGAGAGTATTTAAGTTTCGGTTATGTTTTTGAGGTTTAGTGGTTGTTATCCCAGTTGTAATAAGTTGATTTGAGATTATTGTATCAGTTGTGGTTTGTTTAATGATTAGTTAGTTATTCCCTTTTCATAGCACTTGTGTATATTTAGATTAATTCTCTCTCTTGCCAGCTTGTTTCTGACTGTACGTCCCGATATTCCGCGTCGGGGCGTGACACAATAGGTCTATTATGAACCCAAAGGCAAAAGGGGTAAAAGGTTATGGTTTATGACTTCACAAATATGTTTTTATAACCCTTGAATGGTCCAAGGACAAGCCCTAGACCAGATCCATGAATCCTGGTGTAATTGAGGTCATTAGGATTAAACAAATGGGGTGAAAGCCCTCTCCACGCGCTTGACAAATAAAGTCAACAATAGTGGCTTCGGGGCTGGTGGTCGACCGGAACTTTCTGGCGATCGACCGCTATTGATAGACCTGTAGAAATATCAGTTCTGGGATTTTCGGTCGACCGCTACTGATAGTGCTGTTGACAGTGGTCTGCTGGGAAAACCGGTCGACCGCTAGGCTGGTGGCGGTCGACCGCCAGACATCGGTCGACCGACCGCCAGAGGGCGGTTCACCGAAAATCTGTAGGAAAGCTTCTTTTTAGTTCTGTCGATTTAGGTCAGTCGGTACGGGTCCGTTGGTCGACCAAAATTGTCCAGACCTGCAAAAATGAAGTGTTGCGCCAAGGAAACATGTCTATAAGTCAAGAGCTTCATGTCCATATCAAATCCATGCATTTTGAGATTGAATTCAACTTAGAATATGCTTTGAGCATTTCTAAATTTTGTTCCGGGGGCTCCGCCCCCGGAAACTCCCGCAAGGGGCGCTGCCCCCTTGACCCCCGCGACCTGACTGGGCAGGTCGATCCGCGGGCGAGGGCGCATGATGGCCAGAAGGGTTTCATGTTTAATGTGCATGAATGAGATGTATATGAGATACACATGGTGAGATCATTGCTAAGCATGAGATACACAAGGTGATATCGATGCTAAGACAAGCTAAGAGTCTCACCAATGGTCCTTGACAGTAAATGACATATACCACATGTTTTGGATTGTAGAGGAGTAGAGTTTTGGTTCACTAGGTGACTGCCATGAGTTTGATCCTGCATGGAAGATAGTCAGGGTTAATTGCATGCTTGTTGACATTAAAGAGGTTATGAAACCTCTTACCTCTTGTAAAACCAACATGTGCAACCAGCATAAACAATAAGATGAATGAATACAATCATCAAGAACATGTGTAATCAACCATAAGTTTAGTTATCATCACGTAATCACATATTAAGTTTAGTTATCATCAAAATCATAATTGAATAATTACAACAATCATCAGAACCATAACTCAACAATCTCCTCCTTTTTGATGATGACAAACTTAGTGATGATAATAAACTTAATGATAAACTTATGATGATATAACAGAATGGCACAAATGTTCTTCTCCCCTTGTCACACACAATCATCAATTTTTCTCTCCCTTTGACATAATCAAAAAGCGGGATAATGCAAACCTTTCTCTCCCTGTGACATGATCAATAATATCAACAAGCTGGAAGAAGCCAAATTAAGAAGAACAAGCTTATCTCCCTTTGAAATAGCAATATCCCTTCTTATCAAATCAGAAGAAGCAAGGGCAAATCATGGATGAACAAATCATCATGATTCCAATCAGATGAGAGCAATTGGTGATTAGTCTCACAAGTCAATATGATACCATCCAAAATAAATTCAATCAAGCATGTATTGATACCAATTGAATGTAATGATTGGCCTTAAGGATATGAACCAGAAGAGGAAGATATTCATAAGATGAGGTGTTCAGCAGGATAACATTCAAAATCTAGAACCTTGTTAGATTTTTTACAACAAACAAGAGCAGGAAGGCATATCAAAAGGATTTTCTTTGATTTTCAAATTTGCTGATTTTTGTATTTTAGTTTGAAATGCATGAAGCTATGTATATGCAGATGATGACTCATGAAGTGCACACAATGCAGCCAAACAGTTACATATAGACATACATGCAATCTCCCCCGTACATATATAAGGAGGGAATGGGTATAAGAAAGATGCAAGAGAGTCAGGATAACCGGAATGCACATGTGCAGCACATGTGAGACTGTGCAATCATATAGGAGATTCATGTAATTGCTAAAGCAGTCAATCAATTTTTTGAATACATAATGAATCAAATTTCCAGCTGTGTAAGTGAGTAACATGAAAAATGATAGTTACAATATGGATATTCATATTTTCAGATTAACACAAGGAGATATTTTACAGACTGCACTTCAATTTTGAGAACAGCGTATTGGAGGTTACGCTCTACCACAATAAGGTTTCATCAACATTTTTCAACTCAACCGATATCGCATGAAAGTTAAAATTTTTCAAGAGTGATCAGGTTCAAATAATCCCTTTTTACGCGAGTAGATGCATGGAGCTCATGCCAGAATCCCCTGTTACTCAGAATACTGAACCATTTCACCTCATTTTGAACAGAGATACTAGTCAACACTTTTCAGATATGAACCACATCACGTCTCAAGTGACATGTGCCCAGTTTACTCAGTGAGACCGAGCATTACTCTATCTTTCATTTTCATTTTAGATTTTTCAACAAGGATAGGTAGGCAGCTTTTTCCTCAACTGTCTCTTCAACATACATGCAGTAAGTTTAAAATCTCGAGAGTGTTGAAAAGAAATTCATATATCTTTATATTTAACACTCATTTTCACATTTTGTACATGAAGTGTGTAAATTTGATTCAGCATGTATACTGAAAATATCATGAACATATAACAAGGTAGCTCCCCCTAAATAGATGCACTTATGAAATGAGAACTCCCCCATAGTGTACGACATGAAACACTCCAATAATGACTCAAATGTAGCATTATTTATCAAGAAGACGTAAGGTCATAGAAGTTTCAAGGATGGGGGTGAATAACATATAATAGCAAGCAAGCATGCAGAGGGAATGCATGCAACATGTAATGTAAACATACAACTGATACAATTCAAATGGATACCAATTGAATAAATTGAATACAGCTAATGCATGAGTACTGATGCTATGCAACCTTTTTCCATATAGTAGTGAAATGGAAATACAATATGCCAAGATAAAATGCAATGTGGTGCAAAGCTTCTGATATCAAATGAATGATCTAACTGCAGTTAATGCATGAATTCTAATGCAATGCAAAATTAACATGGATGCAAAGTGTGAGTTTTTAGTTTTTCATTTGAGTGACCTAAATGCATCTAATGCATTGGATTCTGATGCATGCAACCTATAACTGTATGAGAATGAAAGACATGATGTAAAAGTAAGATGAGAGCTTTGATTTTCAAGCCAGTGTGACAAAATTCTCATTGAAATCATCCACATTCTATTCAAGAATCAACATTTTTCATGACACGGCCTTTATGAATAAGGGTGCATAAATGATAAAAATTAAGCAATGCAACCTAACTTTCAGAATTGTTCAAAATCAGATTTTCAAGTGCATTTCATAGGTTTTGAAATTTGAAATCATCCACAAGCCAAAAGTGTGAAACATTTCATCAAAAACATATTTTCAAATTAAGTGACTCAGCTCAAGGATTTATTCACAAATCAACCAATCACAATTTTTAAGATATGGTACAAGGCGGAGATTTTAGTGCGAAGACCCAGCTCAACGCATAGGGAATGCTTCCAAGTGGACATAATCCACTCTTCCACAGATGCCATTTGATATACCAGATATTCAGTCAAGTTGAAAATACCTCAAGTAATTCAGATTGAAATCTGTTCAAGAATCATCAAAAACTTTAGAGTTTGCAATGCCATTCAAACAATTTGACAAGTTCATCTCATCATGCTTGGAAGATAACAAGTCAGATTTCAGGCATTGATACATGTCAAGTAGACAACATCACCATAGCAGGCTGGATGAATGACAATTCAAGTTTTAGAATCAATACCTGAGTTCAGCATGTACCACCATGTGCCTTCAATCATGTTACCTCAGCAGTAGCCTTAAAAGAGACTAGTAGTTCATTGTTAGTCCCAAAAATTAAAGTCTCAAAACTCACACAACCGTGTCATGATCAACTCAAATATGGCAATTAATATGAGATGCATTTTTACTAGGATGAGTTGAATTTACAATGCAAAAATATTCATTCAAAAGTAAGCTCCCCCTTTCTATGTGCACAATATACACAATGACATTTTTATTATTTTTGAAAAACATGCAACCTTTGACCTAAATGAATAAGTGACTCGTGGTACTAGGCGGAGGTACATTCTCACGCATGGTGATAGTCTTCAGATAAGAATGACTTGCCCTTCCTCAAATCACCATTTGATATACCACGTAGTCATGCAATGATAAACAAACATATGAATTTTCAGAATCATGAAGTGCATTGATGCAATGGTGATTAAAAAAAATGTAATGCATTCTAACAACAAATTTTTTTTTTATGTTTTCCAAAATAGAGATCAGAAATTTATTTTCAATACTTGTGCCTTGAGCATTCATCATCTTCCAAGCTTTCCACCTTTCATACCATGCCTTGGGTACTTGCTTTAGCACGTACAAGGACTTTCACCAGCTTGTGCTTAAGTCGATCCTGGAGGTTGTTCAAGTTCTGGTATCTCATCTCCTTGTGGCAATTGAGAAGGTTTTCATCATTTTTCATCCTTGCAAGGTATATGTTTAGCTGATTCAAGCTTGACTATGGATGACCAACATCATTTGGACTTGGAGAGTGTAATCTGCATCCAAGGACAAGAGGACTTAAGTTGTCAATTTTGATTCAAATTTATTGACAATGGCATGACAAATTATCTTAATAAGCAACATCCCCTAGACAACTCTAGATGCAATGCATGACTCATGCATGAACCTAAACATTAAGCCCATATGATGAATGTGGTTGCTCCCCCTTAGTATGTGCATGAATGTGGTATGCTCAGTAAAGATCCAATGCCATATGCAGCCTTTTGAGTAAATGACTCATAGTACCAGGCGGAGAACTTAGATCTGAAGATCACCTCACGCGTAGTGACAGCTTTCAGACAGGCGTAACATGTCCTTCCACATGTCACCATTTGATATACTATGTAGTCGAGGATGATGAAGGTAGGAGGATTGCTATGCATTATGATATGAATTCACAATGTTCAACTTATGCAAGACAGTACGCGAAAGGGTGTATGCAAACATTAGGGTGTATGCAAACTCAACATATGTAGTGAAATTTATTGATGGTTTGAAAGCTCCACTTCAATAAGATGCTATATGAGGATGATATGCACAAGGATATGCAACTATCTATGGATGGAATGCATGCACGGACATGTGCATTATCACAAAATTCAACACAAAATAAATCAAGACATAGCACCTTTTCTAGAGTAAAGAGAGGGATATCACCTGAGCATTCAGATTTTAATTTTTGATTTTCTTTTGACCTGACTTACCCCGCTTGGCCCGTGTGCCTTACCTTCTTGAACGAATGTAAATTTCATGCTTCTTATTCCCAAGGCACACCTACAAAACAGATTTCTCATTTTATATTCTTAGGTACCCAAATCCTTTTGGATCCTTGTGGGTTAGCAACAACATGGGCATGTGGTTTCTAACTTTTGACAACATTCAAATCATCATTTTTCTTTAGAAAATAATCATGCTTAACATTCCCAGATTTGCTAAGGTGATGGTAGAAGTCACGTGGCATCATATTCTTCCTTCTCATGGGTTCTACTGATTTGTGTGTGTGAGCATGATGTGTTGAGTGGGAGTTTTCTCTCTTCAACAAGAACCAGTAATGTGAAGTCATATGACCCCATTTACCACAATGATTACAATACACGAAAAGTTTTGTGGTGGATGCTTTCTTTGTACTTTTGAAATCATTCATTTTCTTGCATGCTCTTAAATGATCATTCTTCATAATAAAATAATCATGCATGACATGTCCATGTTTTCCACAATAAAAGCATGTGAGTTTCTTTCTAGTTGGTTGTGTGTGTGTAGCAGAAATATGTTTAACATGCATGGGTGTACTAACAGTATTTTTGGATCTTTGATGTAAGTTGATTTTCTTTGTGGATGCATGTGTGTGTGCAGCATGATTTTTCTTTTTCAGATTTTCATTTGATGTGCTGGCTATGTTTGAACTGTGCACAAAAGATATTTAAACCCTTTTTTCAAACTTCTTTTTGTTCACAAGATTATAGCCCAATCATTCCCTTTGAAAATTCACTTTCATCCCTAACAATTTATCCAAGTTTTCTTGACCATTTACAAATCTAGAAAGTGAAGCATTCAAGTCAAGAATTTCAGATTGAAGAGATGAAATTTACAATTCAGAATTGGCAAGTTCTTCTTCACAAGTAGAAAGACTAACATTCAACATGGCATTGGTAGTCTTAAGGCATTCTACTTCTTACCTAAGTTCATCCACATTTTCACATTATCTAATAACCACAGATTTTTCTTTTTCAAGAATCAACAATCTTTCAGAAATAACCTTGTTCAATTCTTTCAGTTTCTCATTTTCTTTAACAAGCTTCTCATCATGAATCAGTTCATTTATCAATGTTTGATCGTCGTCCATTGAATTTAGCTTGCCTTTCAACTCTTTATTCTCATTTCTTAAGGAGCTAATTTGATCTTTATGAAATTCAATGTCGAACACATGAGCCTCAATCATTTCCTCTAAATGTGAGCAATTTTTACAAGAGGAATTATAATTATTTTGTTCGGCATTCTTTTTCAATTTCCTATTTTCAGATTTTAACATCTTGTATTTATCAGCAATATCATCATATGCAATCAACAATTCTTCATAGCTAAACTCATCTTCATTATCAGAATCAGAATTTACCTTTGAGCTTGATCCACTTTGGTGATCACTCCCTTGATCACTTGTGCCTGCCACAAGGCATTCGTCTTCATGCTCCTCCTTGAAGTTGGCTAATCCATCCAATATTTCCTTCGCGGATCTGCAATGGGAGACAAAGGGAAAATGATTAGAATCAACTGCGGCAGCAAGCAACTTTAAAACTAAGCAATTTTGATCATGTTTAAGCTTTTGATTTTGAGTCCAGACATTTTTATCTTTAGGCAATTCATAAGGACCATGTGAGATAAGCTTCCATAACTTAGGGTCGTATGAATTGACTAGGCTACACATCCTACCTAACCACACATCAAAGTTACAACCATCAAACACCGGTGGAGAAGTCAAAGTGTACATCATGGTAGTCATTGATCCGGATCACTCTAGATCGTTAGATCTATGAAATTAGAGCCTTAGCTCTGATACCAATTGAAGCCCCGCGATCAATGACACCTAAGAGGGGGGTGAATTGGGTGTTTTCAAATTTTACGAAAACATTTGGCCTTTTATAAAATAAGTGATAAATACTAAATATAAGGTAAGAAATAGTATAACTGATTCTTTTCACTCTCTCTGATCACACACAATTGAACAAACAGATATCAAGCAAAACAATTAATCTACAAGGTAAGCCACAATGCACAACGATTTTTAAGGTGGTTCGGATGCAACGATGGCAATCTTACATCCACCCCTCACCAAACCCGGAGAGACTTCACTCGGGGATAAATCCCCAACCGGAGACAACGCTCCAAACACACACGCAGGACGACGCCTGCACACATACACGGGGACGCGCCCCAAACCACACACGGAGACGAGCTCCAACACACACACACGGAGATGAACTCCAACACGATCCGACAACTGGATCACAAACACACACACATACATACGCTACAACAAACGCAGCACAATGACACACCCTACCGCACGCAGGCGATTAAACATGACCGTATACACAAATGGTCACACACACAAAATGTATTTTCAGGTTTGAAAATAAACATAAATAGCAATATAAGCTCAGATCAATATAGGACTCATGGCAACCATCTCAAAATAGCAACTAAAGGATGTAGAGATTGTTCCCCCTTTGATTTCCAAGATGAATAGAAATGGTAGTTTGAAGCTCCAGTCGGATGGTGATGATTTCAATGTCTTCTTGATCCTCTCCTTGATCTGTTGCACTTTTCCTTCTTTTGCAATCTTCAAAACCTCTTGGATGAAGATCAAAACTCCTTGGCTTGAGCTCTTCTTTCCTTTCTTCCATTTCTTCACCTACAAGATAGAAACAATGAACACATTAGAGTTCTCCTTGCTAAATTCGTAGCTTACACATATGCCTATATAGAAGACATGAAAAGACCATGATCACCCTTCTAGAACCATCCAAAAAGACCCCCAATAGGTCTATTATGAACCCAAGGGCAAAAGGGGTAAAAGGTTATGGTTTATGACTTCACAAATATATTTTTATAACCCTTGAATGGTCCAAGGACAAGCCCAAGACCAGATCCACAAATCCTAGTGTAATTGGGGTCATTAGGATTAAATAAATGGGGTGAAAGCCCTCTCCACGCGCTTGAAAAACAAAGTCAATAATAGTGGCTTCGGGGCTGGCGGTCGACCGGAACTTTCTGGCAGTCGACCGCTACTGATAGACCTATAGAAATATTAGTTCTGGGATTTTCGGTCGACCGCTACTGGGCTGGCGGTCGACCGCTACTGATAGTGCTATTGATAGTGGTCTGCTGGGAAAACCGGTCGACCGCTAGGCTGATGGCGGTCGATCGCCAGACATCGGTCGACCGACCGCTAGAGGGCGGTCCACTGAAAATCTGTAGGAAAGCTTCTTTTTGGTTCTGTCGATTTAGGTCGATCGGTACGGGTCCGTTGGTCGACCGAAATTGTCCAGACCTGTAAAAATGAAGTGTTAGGCCAAGGAAACATGTCCATAAGTCAAGAGCTTCATGTCCATATCAAATCCATGCATTTTGGGATTGAATTCAACTTAGAATATGCTTTGAGCATTTCTAAATTTTGTTCCGGGGGCTCCACCCCCGGAAACCCCCGCAAGGGGCACTCCCCCTTGACCCCCACGACCTGACTGGGCAGGTCGATCCGCGGGCGAGGGCGCATGATGGCCAGAAGGGTTTCATGTTTAATGTGCATGAATGAGATGTATATGAGATACACATGGTGAGATCGTTGCTAACCATGAGATACACAAGGTGAGATCGATGCTAAGACAAGGTAAGAGTCTCACCAATGGTCCTTGACAGTAAATGACATATACCACCTGTTTTGGATTATAGAGGAGCAGAGTTTTGGTTCACTAGGTGACTGCCATGAGTTTGATCCTGCATGGAAGATAGTCAGGATTAATTGCATGCTTGTTGACATTAAAGAGGTTATGAAACCTCTTGCCTCTTGTAAAACCAACATGTGCAACCAGTATAAACAATAAGATGAATGAATACAATCATCAAGAACATGTGTAATCAACTATAAGTTTAGTTATCATTACGTAATCACACATTAAGTTTAGTTATCATCAAAATCATAACTGAACAATTACAACAATCATCAAAACCATAACTCAACACGGGATGCCACCCTGCTGCCAGTCTAGATACTGTGCAGGGAAGCGCGTACGCCAGTCGACGATGTTCACCTTGCCTCTTGTCTTCCGCCCGACATGGCTCGGCTCGTCCATGTCAACCCACTCCTGGGCTAGCCCCAACGTCCTCATGACAAGCCTAAGCCATAGCGGCTCGATCTCGTTCAGGCAATGGACCCACACGTCCTGCCCAAAACGAGGATGGCCCGCTACGACCCAAGGCTGGCCAGCATCGGCCATGCCCAGGTAGGGCCTCCACACCACCTGCATCGCCATACATGCATCATATTAGTTGCCATTTTACTCAATTGAGTCACATGCATAAAAATAAAAAAAATCATACGCATCATACCACCGCCTTAGGATACTCGGTCAGCTCACGTCGAAGCAACGCCAGTTGGTAGCCGTGCGGTGCCCCAACCATGACTGGCTTCCACCGCCGCGCCAGGGGCACGACTGTCCTCCTTCACCGCCTAGCTCTTCCCATCGGGAGGTAGTAGTAGCTTCAGACCTGCATCCGTCATGCATGATTAGCACAAGTAATGGCATAACTACGGTAAAAGGCATAAATAAAAATGTTTACCTGGAGAAAAGGTGCGAAGTCACTAACTTTCGTCTCCCTCTTTGTACTCTGAGAGAGATCGACGATCAAGTGGGCAAGTAGAGCTGCTCCCCACGCGTAGTCCCCTACTCGGTCCAGGTCCGCTAAGATCCCGAGGAAGCGGTAATGGATGCCATCCCCCTTCGTCCCCAGTAGAAGGCGGCCTAGTAAGAAGAAGAGGAACCTCCAGAGGTCCAGGTCCGCCAGCTCCCACTCGCTCGGGTCCTGAGTAAAAGCCGCCCGAGCATATCCCTCCAGACGCACTAGGAACTCTGCCCCACTCTCGTTAATCCGCTGGCCCGGGTCCTCGAATCGGAGCGCCTCCATGATATCTACTCGGCCAACCACCCTACTGTCTCTGTCGGTCGCTCTCATCTCCAGCCACAGCAGGTCCAGGGCGCTCTCTCTGTAGTCGGGGTAGGTGACCCTGATCGCCTCTCCGTCCACTCGTAGCCCGGTGATCCGAGCTACGTCCTCCAGTGTCGGCACCATATGCCCCCAGGGCATCAGGAACGCTCGACTCGGCATGTGCCACCGCTCCCTCAGCGCCTGGATAAGGGGAAGGTCAAGCCGAAAGGGCTCAATCCTTAGGAGCGCCCCGAATCCCATGGCATCCACCCGCGCCCTCTGGAAGTCCGGCAGCCCCCGGTACGCTGCTACCACCAGGGACCAGCTGATCCGGCTCTTCATCACGCCCTACACACCACAAAACACAAAAAAGAAGGAACACATCAGAGTCATGAATAATAAACAACACTGTACATAATATTTTATTTATTTTTATTATTTATTTTTAAAAAAATTTAAAAAATATTTTTTTAAGGCGTCCAAGTGCCTGGACGCTTTCTTCTTTAATTATTATTTTCTAAAAAAATCCTTTATTATCATTATTACCTTTTTTAAAATATATATATATATATATATATATGTATAATAATTTTTAAACGCGTCTGACTATTTGGACGCCTCTTTCTTTTTTTATAAAATAAATATAAAAAAAATATATATAATTAATGGAGGCGTCCAACTGCCTGGACGCCTCCATCTATTTTCTTTAATTATTTACATATATAACCCAAAAAAATAAATAAAGTAAAATAAAAAATTAGGGTTGGAGGCGTCCAGGCCCCTGAACGCCTCCTCCTCTCACAACTGCGTCTCTCATGAACGTTGTCTCTCGCCCCATTTTACGCTTAAAATCACTCAATAATGCAACAAAGTAGAATTCTAAGGGGCTTACCGGGTCGTGCTCATCCTATCCCGCGTCCTCGGGCCCCTCCAAGGCCAAAGGAACCTCCTCCTCCTCCACGGCGACCGCCTCCGCCTGATCTCGCGTTCTCCGCGGACGACAGGCGAGCCGCTTCCGCTTCTCACCTCCCTGACTCGCTTCACCACGCTCCATAGACTCATATTAAGGGCAGAAGGGTCGAAGAATGTTGCATATGCGAGCCAGAGAGGAGAGAGGAAGAGAGCGAGAGTGTGAGAGGCCGCGTGCGCGGCCTCTCTTTTATTTGAATCCCCATTTTTGGGCGCGTCCATTAAATTTTTATATATATATAAAAATAATAATAAAAGCGTCTAATAGTGTGGACGTGTTCAAAAAAAATTAATTAATTAATAAAAAATACAAAAAAGGACGAAGGAGAAGGATTAAATAAAAATATATTTTTTAATTACTTAAAAGCGTCCACTCATTTGGACGCGTTTAAAAAAAGAAAGGAAAATAATAATAATAATAATATATATTAATAATAAAGCGTCCACTTATTTGGACGCATCAAAAGACAAAAAATGAAAACAAAAAAAATAATAAAAATAGGAAAAGATAAAAACCTAAACTTTGCACATTTTCAAATTTCACATTTTATTCCATTAGAAAGCAGAGTGAGCTACATTAGGGGCTTAGGCGCTTTAGGCCTTAAATTCCCCAGTTCGGTTACATAAGTCCTCCATAGCTCGCATTCTTCCTCCACATGCACTAATGTCTTTCCCGCAACACTTGTCTTCCAGGGTGCTTTAATGGTCTTCGCTTCCTTCGCATCCGCTTCCTTGCCCAACTCCCTCTTCTTCAAAGGAACGATGCCGGTTAACGGTGGGAACGAGTGGCGTGGAATACCGATTTGGATGCAGCACCGATGCGCATTATAAAGAACAAATTCCGTCGCGCCAATCAGTTGGAGTTCAGCTCCAGGAGAAGACCTCGTGAGGAGTTCGCGTGAGAGTAGGCATGCCGGTGCACAAGTGAAAAAGCTTTGCGTCATGGTTTTGAAGTGAGACCGTCAGTCTTCACGTTTCCTCAGCCACGGAACACGGTTCGCTATGGTACCACCGAAGCCTAACACATCGGCTATGTGATGAAGGGGGCTTTGTTGGAAGAGCTTCGAAGCAGTTGGCATCCCCTCGAGGAGGTCAAATTTGAAGTGCAAATCAATCCAGTAATTCAAAAGAAGTGTGCAACCAAAATGAGGCTTACCCATGCTGGAGACAGTAAGGCCACTGTAAAGGTAGGCAAGGATGGCAGGTCTCACCCTCTTTCCACTTCAAATCCCGCAGATGGAACTCAATTGGTCCTCCTCCACTATGTTGTCGGTATAAGGGAATAAGAGAGCACCCGCCAAACAGATGGTAAACCCTTTCATGATTCCTTCCAAGTGGTCATCGTCTGGTGACCCTCTCAGGGCGTCTATGACCCATTCCGCGAGCTTTTGCAGATCAGTTCCCTTTTGAGTCTGGACCTTTCTCACAGCACCAGGCAGCATGAAGCTTCCAAGGACACTCTCGAAAGTCACCCTTGTCAGCATCCGCATAACCTTTATCCTCCCGTCACTCTTGAATTTCTTCAGCCCGAGCAGAAGTTCCACCTCCTCGAGAAGGATGGTCGAGGCGGGGAAGATGAAAGTGTGGGTCTGGGGATGCCAGATCTCCACCAATGCACCCATAGCCGCCCAGTCTATGTGAATCTTCTCGTAGTGCTTGGCATGGATCAGGAGCCCTTGCAGATGCCACTTCGTGATTATGGCCCTCATGCCGATGGAGATGTTGGAAGTGAGTTTCAAAAGCCACGGCACCTTGGAAAACTTCCTCGGGCCTTGGAAAAGAGGGCGTGGCTGGAAGAGAAAAAGAAAACAAGTAAGGAAAAGAAGTGAAAAGAGAGTTCGCGCGGAGAATTTAAAATAAATCAACTTACCATATGCGACTGGATCATCCCACTAAGATGACCTTCGAGGTCGGAAAGTCGTCTGATCTCGCTGCTAGGCCTGCTTCTCTTCATAGGGCGGGAAGACTCGCTTTCCATCCTGAAACCCTTAGATTTCTTCTCCTCCTCCCCTTAAGGCTTCTAAGCCCCCTCTTTGGTGCATTTGGCTGAACTAGCCTAAAGGGAGCATTTATAGAAAAGGAGAGGCGCTAAAGGCCGAAATGCGTCACATCAGTGGTCAATCGTCAGTGTTTTGTCTGGATCTTCCTTGTGCTATGGTGCAATTCTGTTGCTTTTTGATATTATTAATATGTGCAGGTTTTACTAACGGACGCCACTGTCCCACCTTGTGTACCACCATTCGGTGATTGGTCCCACCATGTCATACATCATATTATATGATATTTACGCTATTAGAACATGTCAAGGACCTTGCGACCCGAACGAATCTGATATTTTAGTTCCCCTTCAACAAAAACGGTGATGATTTCAGAAGAATTTAGGTTGTATGGATAGGCCGTTAATTTGTGATAGCATGGGGACGATGGTTCTGTTCAGTGAGTTGATGCACGGATAAACGAGCCACAGCTCAGTGTCGGCTCACCGAACTGGTATCCTGACCCATTCTTAATGAATTGATAATATTATCATTGGCTATTCTCTATTTTAGTTTGCTTTAAATTTTCTTTAAACCCAGTATGCATTCATATAGGACTTTGATTTTATTACGGAAGATCATTCAAAGTGATTCGATTACGACAACCACTGTGCTTCAAATCTTACAAATATGAGATATTCCACTCCGAATAAAACACGGAGTTTCCTCGAGACGGCCCTACGCTCCTCTTCCAAAGGAGACCCTTGTTTGGACTGACCCTCAGATATTCCTTTACTTTTTACCCTGTTTGACCCACCTTGGATGCATCACTTCCACATTGGCTGGTAACCGCTCCCCAAAGGTGAAACCTACAGGTTTACGACCCAGGTACTTCCACACCGAGAAGTTGGTCTCCTTTATTTTCGTGCCTCAGCGCACATCTCCCCCTCCCTTGTTTGATCTTCGTCCAAGCAATCGTCAAATTTGGAAGAACTTCTTCAAGGTCGCCTTATCGAAACTATGGGAAAGATTCCAAACAGTAATGTCAAAAGCGTGTCTCATCGCACCTTGGCATCAACTTTTCAGTCCATTCCCACTCCATTTCACTTCACTTCGATACCATTCCATTACGTGTCACTCCCTTGCAAAGCAGACGCCAAGGCGGGGCAGATGTAGACACGCTATTCCTGACATCACCTTGAGAAAATCTCATATTACTATATGACGCCCCGCAGTGACTTTCGTATTTTGAATCACTTGAGTGCTTCCCATTCTTGGGTCTTCTTTCACCTTTTGAGTGGGTAACGTAACGCTCCTTCGGCATCCGAAAACCGTCTCATTACGAAAATCATGCAGCATACGGATGGCATCGCCACCAATCGGACGTACTAGAAGATTCCGAAATCAAGAAGATGTCTGGCGGATGGCTGCTGATGGCCTTTCGGGGGGATCCGGCAGGTTTTCTTGGAGGCATCCAGGTCCCTAGACGCCTCCATCAGTGAAAAATAAAAAAAAATCAAATAAAAAAATAATAATTGTGAAGGCATCCAGGGCCCTGGACGCCTCCATTTGAGGCATCCAGCTGCCTGGACGCCTTCACTTTCTGGCACCCAGACGCTCCCAACCCGCCGATCGATTTGACATTTCGAAAAAATCAAAAAATATAAGGACGTCTTGCCAGCTAGACGTGCCCACTCGTGAGTCACGGGTACCCACCGAAACCATGTGCTTTACCCACTGTCTATGGCTTTCGGCGGGATTCCAGTGGGCGGAATTGGGCGCGTCCAGGGTCTCGGACACCTCAACATTGAGGCTTCCAGTCTCCTGGACGCCTTCATAAAAATATTAAAAATCAAAAAATAAAAAATGTTAATGTGTTGATGGAGGTGTCTAGGGTCCTAGACGCCCCCATCTTGAGGCGTCCAGGTCCCTGGACGTCTCAAGCCACCTCCCATCTATAAATAGAGGACCCCCTCCCTCGAAGGGAGAGAGCTTCTGATCCGACAGAGGAAGGGGAGGCTCTGCCGTATCCTTTTGCTAACCCGTAGGTTCTTTTCAGGAGGAGGTTCTATCGATTCTCCGGGCGCCCGTGCTTGCAAGAGAAGGCCGCCTTCGCCCACCGTGCTTCCACGTCGTCCCTACGCTGTTGAAGCTCCGCCGGATCCCGCCATCGACGCATTCAATAAGCCAATTCTCTCCCCTTTTCTCCGTAGTTCTTTTACATTCATCATCTCGCATTCTCCGTCTCCCTTCGTAAGGGGGCTTTCTTTTATATATACGTTTACATAATTCCACTCATCATCACATTTCCCTCCCACTCGTGTCCGAGAGGGGTTTAAAGGCAACACCAATCAGGTGTGTGTCCCGCCATCATTTCGTCATTTTCATCGAAAGGGATTGATACTGCACTGCCGTTCTCTAATTCCATTTATTTATTATCTGTTGTTTTACAAAGGTAGCTGAAGAAAGCCCTCTCTATCGGCCGGCCGAAGGGGGAGGAGGAAGCAACCCGCCATTTCCTATTTTCGAGGTAAGCGCGATCACCTTTCCTTATTTTGGGGTCCCCGGCCCCTGGCGATTACATCATAATCTTGAGGTCGCGGCGAGTCATTTCCCGCAATGGCCGTTTGAATTTCTGTCTCTATATTTTTATGCTGCTCTTATATCTGTCATGCTCTCGAGGCCACGGCGAGTCATTTCCCGTAATGGCCATTTGAATTCCTGCCTCTATATTTTTATGCTGCTCTTATAACTGTCATACTCTCGAGGCCGCGATGAGTTACTTCCCGTAATGGCCGTTTGAATTCTGTCTCTCATATCTTGAACTACTCTATTTTGTCATACTCTTGAGGCCGCGGCAAGTTACTTCCCGCAATGGCCGTTTGAATTCTGCCCCTTTTTATATCTTGAATTGCTTCTATATCTGTTGTACTCTCGAGGCCGCGGCGAGTCACTTCCCACAATGGCCGTTTCAATTCTTGTTATTTAATTTTTACACTATTCCCGTCCCCCCGAGGCCGCGACATGTCATTTTCCGCTATGGCCGTTTAATCCCTACATTTGCTACGTTATTCTGTTCCGCACATCCCGCCGGAGTAATCTCCCGTGGTGGTTCACACCTCTTTCTCCCTTCTCTCTGTCACAGCAGCAAAACAAAAAAGGGCAAAACGAGCATGAAACTCCGCTCGCACCGCCATTTTAAAAGGAAAGAAAAAGAATAAGAAAAAAAGAGAGACCGCGTAGCGTTGCCCACACCATACTCGCACCCGGTATATAGAAACCTGCTCTCGGAATGGTAGGTCACACCTACCGGGAAGGGGTTCAGTTTGCGTGAGAGGGTCTTCGGATCCCTATCTCCGCCACGTAGTGGAGTCCGGTAAGTCTAGGTCCTCAGTGTTCCCACTACAGGTCGTACTCTTCACCCTTCTTTCTATTCCACCCCTTTACGCACGCGCTTCGTTTCATTTTTTTTTCTTCTCTTCCTTTCACTAAGAGAGAGAAACCCCATCTCTCTCTTAGTCCACCACGTGACGCGCTCACAGTCTTCATATTCAATGGAACCTCCATAGTGCTCCCAATACATGCGTAAGTAGTATTCATACTATTGGGAACCATGCGAGTACACGATCGTCGGTGGCGCAGTTGAGAGCTGATCGTATCCTTCGATATATTGTAGCATTCAAGTATGACCATGAGGATTTGGGTACGATGGGAAGAATGAACTACTGCTCTCAGAATCATCATGATATCTGGGTTGCTGCTGCCATGACCGTCCATACTCACTTCCAGATCCCTGAGGGTCATGTATGCTCATCCTCTCAAAATCAGACAGCATGTCTTGATAGCTGGTACTACCTGTAATAGAACTTCTATAATAGGGATCTCAATAATCAGCTGTTCACCTCACCCCTGGCGATGGAGCACCGTGGTCCTCATCTTGCGTAGCATCTGTAAAGTGCTGCTCCTCTGCGCATACCATGCCATCGTGATGACCATGTTCATGGCCCCCATGACCTCTACCTTGACCATTGCTATACTCTTGGCTACCAATACTAGTATCCCCATGACGACTCTGTTGACCACAACTAGAACCGCTACGACTATGGGATGAAGACCCTGTTAGTGTACTGTCGTCATTGGAGTCATGACTCCCACTGATGTAGGGCTCAACAGATGGCTCGGGAGTGTCATCATCTGCATTGAGATCTAACGTCTCCAAGTTTACAATGTCCATCGGATTTACTAGTTGTTGCTTGTCCTTTTTGCTCTTGAATAATGTGGTCCATGATGATTTCTTCTTCTGTGGAGCAAGCGGTAGCTTATCTGCTGCATGTTGTCTCCCTCCGGATGCCTGAGAAGTGGAGGCCATATTTGATAAGAACTTTAAGTAATTTTGTACTGTGTAACTCAATACGTATGAGGATACCTGAGACGGCTGAGTGGGTGCCCTAGACGCTGAGCGTCACAGCGCAGTAGACTAAGATGGTTGTTTGGATGTTGCCGAAGACTACACAATTGAAAGGACAACAAATTCAATTAGCAATAAAATATAGCATATAAATCTTCTTGTAGCCATGTAATTTCACCTCTCTAAATGACTAACTCTCCCTAGCCTCTCTAGAAGTAGATGTCCTTCTGAGTTCTGTAGATATTGAATGTCGTGGTGCAGCAACCCAAAACCATTGTTCTTTTGTCAGATCGGCCTTTAATTTATTTCTTACATCATAGTACATAAATATATGCCTACGCTCTCTAATCAAATATGCGGTTCAATATGTATATGTTATTTCACCTGAGCGACTGGTGGACGCGGATTTGTTAGAGGCTGCATCAATCACTCTCAAGTTACATCATTGTACACATATGATGTGTCTCCACCCCTAATGATGAAGTTTTCATCCAAGTTAACTTCTTCATCACGTCCCGCCACTGACTCGTCTCCAACCATATGCACATCGGTGTCATCTCCCTCCCCTATTGTCTACTGCACAGCTACTGCAAGAAAAGTATTAGGCTCTGGTGTCTCGCCCGGTTCTTTGTCCTCCTCATCAAGTTTTGCCTCACCACGCTCGGTTGTTGTTCTTGCAACCCATGAAACCACAAGGTCATCATCATCTCGTAAGTACACAACATCTATTGGGTCATAGTCTCCCTCTCCTCTCCTTGCATCTATCTGCACATGCTTAACCTTTAGCTTCATGTTGTAATGAACATAGACTATTTTGTCAAGCCTTATGTGTGTTAGCCTATTCCTGAGCTTGGTATGTAAGAAGGAGAATGTTGACTAACTCCGCTCGCACCCACTCGAGAAGGATGTTTGTGATATAACTTTCATTAGAATCTTCCTTAATGTCGATGCACTTGTACTGTAATTGAGTCACCACTCAGCTATTAGTAAGGCGAAAGATGACCATTATAATAATTAGATGCAATAATTACTTGTTGAGCCATAGAATTTACATTATCCAAGTACATTACCTGCATCAAGTCTCTCACAGTTGGCAATGGCATTAGGTGTCGCAAATGAATCAATTGCCTCCCTAAATATTTTCATATGCATTTACGGAAAAAAATAGTTACATAATTTTTTTCATGTCCAATAGGGTGAAGCATCCAAATATATCTCATTCAACGCATCAGCAATATCTGTTGGACTGCGAGACAGTCGGTCTACCATAATGTTAACAGATTCTATCAAAGTGTCGTCAAAAGTAAGACCACGAGCATACTGAAAGGCCAGGTGTAGGTAGTACGCTACAATCACGGCATATTCAAAAAAATTATCATGAAACTATAAATACCGACATTAGGGTCAAGTATGTTTACTTGCCATGTGAAGATCGCAGCTCATTTGCCTATCCCATTTGTCCTCCATAATTTCTAAGATCGTAAGTCCATATTTCTTGGACGTTGTAAAAATCTTCCACTTTGCAGCTTCAATTTTGTTGTACACCAACCCCATGGTTGATACTCTATCCCTATCCACACACCTCAATACGTCATACAATGGCTCTATCAATGAAACTAATATCTTGACTCTGTCCCAAAAGTTACCAGTGTTGACAATCCCTTCGACTTCTGCTCCTTTATGTAAAGTGGCAAAAGAGGAACTCAACCAATCTCACCCCTAAACATTTGCTTCAACACATTCTTGTGCTTCAAAAGACTCTGCAATGCAATGTAGTTAGTGACAAATCATTTGATGTCTGGCCTCAACAGTTCGCCACCACAATGCTCTCTCATGCATGCCAATATAAGTGTGTGATTATAGATGTATTTCATGACCTTCTATGCCACCTCGACCACAGACTTGACTACACGAATCTGATCAATCTCTTTTAGCATTAGGTCTACACAGTGTGCTACACAGGGGTCCAAAAAAGGTGTCGTTTGGTCCTCATCAGCTCCTCCCTAGCCTTCTTATAGTTCAAGCCATCATCTGTCACTACTTGAACAGTGTACTCCTCACCGATCTAGTTCACCACTTGTTCCATCAATGACACAAAATATATTGGTAACTGTGCATGACTTGACGCATACGCCGACCTGTGAAAGAATACATGTCTATCACAATAAACAAGAAAGTTGATCAAACTACTTTTAGTGGTACCTGACCATCTATCACACATTAGTGTGGCTCCCTACTTCAACCATTTTTGTTTGAAGGAGTCCACATAACTCATGATCTCAATAACTTGTTCATCAAGATATATGCCGACCAACTCTCTCGATGTAGGTGGTTGCATGTGTAACCCAAGAACTTGTGCTTCTTGGAACATTGGCTTGTAGTAAGGGTTGTTGGCCTCATTGAAAGATAATCCTACATGGTGCCACCATTTTGCAACGGCCTTTCCAAGTTTTCATTTTAGCCCCTTCTAACCAAATGTATCATCCATCTTCATTTGGTTATCTAAGTGTTACGATCTACCCCTCTTATATAGGCAACGTCCTCGTCGTTGGGCACATATAGCACATAACCAAATACCTAGGTAGGAAGGATTCTAGAGGTGCTCCCCTACAAGCTCAAGAGGTGCTCCCATTATGTAGCACCTTACCCTATTGCGGATTCAAGAGGTGGCTCCCATAGCGTACAACTTTACATTCATGGCACTTACTTCTCATACTTCCAACTGGGATAATGTCTCTGATACCATTCTGTAACGTCCCGTACTCTATATCGTCGAGGTATTATTCTCTTTGGCCTACCGGCCTCACAGTTTTATCCTTTTCTAAGGGTAATCGACTCCAGGATGGGGACATCCTAGGTGGTCACCTATCCTAGTAATACTCCGCATTAACCACGATTAATCACGGAGTTCTTTACAAGAACTAAGAAGATACTTCAAAATGCATCTCGTTGATATAGAGTATAACTTAGTTATATTTAAGAGTGTTACAATCTACCCATCCTATATAGGCAACGTCCTCATCGCTGGGCACATATAACACACAACCAAACACCCAGGCAGGCAAGATTCTAAAGGTGCTCCCCTACAGGCTCAAGAGGTGCTCTCACTATGTAGCACTTTGCCCCATTGCAGGTTAAAGAGATGGCTCGCATAGCATATCACTTTACCATGTATGACACTTAGTTTCCACACTTTTGATTAGGGTATGGCTCGGATACTATTATGTCATGTCCCGTACCCTACACCATCTAGGTATTGTACACGTTGGCCTATCGGCCTCATGATTTTATCTCTTTTTGAACAGTGATCGGCTCTAGAATGGGAACTTCTCAGGAGGTCACCCATCCCAGTACTACTCCCCATTAAGCATGATTAACTATGAAGTTCTTTATAAGAATTAGGTTGAAACTTGAAAAGACGCCTTGTTGATATAGAATACAACTTAGATATATTCGAGGGTGTTACAGATATGTTCTTAGTGAGTGGAGAAGGTGGCTTGAAACTTCAATGTTACACTGACTTGCGTTTTAGTCAAATATAGATGATAGCATAATTAGTTTTAGGGTTTGTCTTCACCTTGAATGGTGAGGTAGTTGGTTGGAAGAGTTCCAAATAAGAAACAATTGTTGATTTGACATTATATAGACGAAGAAGTTCATCACTTAGTTGGGAGTTATCTCAAATGTCTCTGACCCAGTACCTTTGTTATGAGATAAAAATGGTGTCATTGTGATAGCTAAGGAACCAAGGTCTCATCAGAAGTCGTTGCATATTCTACGATGGTTCCAACATATTAGAGATATTATAGCAAAATGAGATGCTACCAAATAAAGAGTTTCTTCTACTGATAACATTGCAGATCCACTAATTAAGCCGTTGACTTGAAGTGTAGTTGAGTATCATCTAAGCTTGATGGAGATCAAGCAGGAGATGATTGGTTTTAGTGCAAGTGGGAGAATAAAAAAAGTGTATACCCTGTAAGTCAATCACTTGTGAAGTGATGGCATCATTCTTGTACATTCTCATTCATATTAATAATATTTATGATATTTTCTTCAATATGTCTTATTTATTATATTCTATATTTATGCTTGATGTGATGAAGTCCTTGAATGCATACTATGAAGGTTGGATCATAATGAGATTATGATAGTGAGACTAACCTTTCAGATGCATGTATTCTAAACGTTTCTGGTCATATGATCTTTAAGACGAGACATTAAAGAATCTGGAAAAATCAATGCACATGATATCCTCTCATATGATGAAGGCGACTGATCTCATAGTACTGGTGTGAAAACACTAAGATATATATACAAGTGCTCATTACAAGAATAGGGTTCAATGAACTGATTCAATTATAAATCTCTGAATGGTAATTATATCTAACTGTCAACCAAGAAATTGTTTAGTCACAGAGGCTCAATTGGTCCTTGGACATGAGTCATCAAGGATACCTTGCATGAGAACTCGTGTGTTTTGTTTCATGGAAAAGTAACTTTAGTCACAAGTTTTGGATGCTCAAGTATTTGAATACAGTAAAATACATGCGAAGGTAATTGAGTGATAATAGTAGATCATTCACTCTCAGATATAGAATGAGAGAGAATACCATATGAACGGTACTTGAGAAAATTCCTGACTAGCTGTTCGCGCTCGCGAAAATGTCTAAAACTTCCACCATGTGACATACACTCGTCTTTTACGGAAGGTCGAGATGGGTCGATTTGGCACACCTAGATTCCAGGGATATTAACAAAAAAGTATAAAGAACAATATAAACACATATGAAAGAACGTGATTAATCATCCTAGATGATCAGAATAGGGATGACTGGGTGGAATGCGGGCGTGCCAGTCGATTTCTCGACGATCATTTGCAGAATCAAGTTTTAGTCAAGGGAAGTGCCACCAGGGCACGACACATGGGCATGGGATATCGGGCAACACGTGGAGAGAAGGAGGTTCTGCTGGTATGAGTGTAGACGATTATTGGGATTCATGTGCAGGACGTCTTCCCCACCGACCGCAAGCAATCTGTGTTTGTTTTACATCGGATTGAATCCTAACACCTTTGTTCTTTACTGAAGGAGTGCTGGGATGTCTTTGAACCCATGGGTAGCAGACCGAGTACACACTGTAGCTATACGGTGATCGTGACACTCAACCGACAGGGTTGACCAGACTGGGCTTTGGAGGATAGGTTAAACATAGACTGGGATGAGGGTCATGAGAGAACACTAGTGCGCGTGCATGAGAAGATTGTATATCTGACTATTCTTTCTTTATAGCTGTCATAAAGCTTTATAGGTGAGCACTGAAGGCGTGAATAGATCTGGTGCAAGTCACGAGACAATATTGACATATGTGTAGACCCCTAGGTCAATGCAGGATAAAGCGGATGTCCGCATATTCTTTACAAAGCATCCCCACGGGGGGGCTACAGGCATAGCGAAAATGTCGAGGTTAGGCTGAGTGAAAGGAATTGACACTGGCTAGCATACGGGGAGACCGAGCACGGTTCGGGGTGAGCAGTCGGGCACCAATTCCAAAGCCAAGTGCCAATGTTGTCTGAGAGTTAGGTCCGGTCTCAGAGATGTTACTTCCGGGCCAGGGTCTGGCTAACTCGCGTCAGTAAATGCAACAGTCGGTGGCCAGCTCAAGGAGAGCGACGGGCACGTGGTCCCATGACATGAGCAAATCTGACATGATGGGGTCCGCGTCGTTATCATAATGCGCCATACGTAGGTGAACCCGATGTGCGGGTGTGATCGCTATTATCATAACGTCCCATACACGAAGGGAAAAGTTTGAGTGAAGCGGCTAGATGCCATGTGAGGGGTGTATGTATGGCATACCCTCGGTGTGTGCTAATCCAAACAACAACCCAACCAATGCACCTTGCTCCTTGTGCTTGCTGGAGTGCTGGATGCCTTGGCCTTTCCTATGTCCTTGTGCCGGTGTATCAACAATTGTTTGCGTATGTATGCCCATTGATCTTCTAAGGAGATTTTGTTGCATCCCCTAGTTGATGTTTGGTGTTTGGTTTTAATGATAACGAAACAATTGTGCTTGTGAGGATGTGTAATATTGAGCAACGTGTTTATCAAACCGAGTATGCTTGTGTGTGTTTCATTGAGAAACATGTATGTATCTTGGTTGATGAGTTAAAAGATGACTCCAAGATTCTCACTTTGAAGTCATATGAATGATTGTTGTTTAAGAAACTCATGCTATGTTATCTTGACTTGCAGTATCAAAATTAGCTTGGAACTCAAAGGAGTCCACCAATGAGGTTCTTCTTCAAAAAGGGAGTTAACTCTCTCATTGCATTGCATTGACTCTTTCCATGTTTTATGCATTTCATCATAGGGCTTTTTAAAATCTTGATTGAGTATTTTCATGTATTTTCCACATTAGATTTCTGGGCTTGAAATACCCTCAATCTATTCACTTGAAATTTGATGAATGTAATTTTATTGATGTTCTCTCATTATATGGATTCTTGGTCATGTTGTTTAGGAAAAACAAGGAAATATGCTCAGTGTGTGCTTGAAAGTTGATTAAGATAACTCATGTGAATTTTGGTGAAATTGGAGTTTATAATGCTCACATGTTTTTCTCATATGCATGTCTAAATGATCATATCTTTTGTTGAGGATTTTATGGTTTGAGAATGTGTTTCATGCATTTTTAATATGTTAGGTTGCATGGCTTACTAGCCTCATAGATTTGCTTAGATGCATGGTTCTTCATTCCAATCCTTAGTTGGGTGAATTTGTGTAATATGCATCTTCATATTTCTAAAGAAGGGTCATTTGGTGTATGAAGGTTTCATGGTTATTTTGTAAAGCTTTGAATGTCTTTCATATATACTCTTTATAGAGCTTGGTTACATGATGCACTCATATTGGACAATTGCATTACTATATGAACTTGAATTCTTGATGTGGACGAACATGTTTTCAAAAGAGTTTTTATGCATCTTAAATATGGATTTTAATGTATGTGCTTTCTGCACTTTCTTTATGGTTACAAGTTGCACATATCTTGTTCACATGCATAGAAATATCCCTCGATCTTTAGCTTAGAACATTTGTGGTTCAAAGTGTTCGTATGCACCTTGAACATGGATTTCATGTATATACTTCATGCATTTATCATTTGGATTTTTGAGCTAAAGTTATAATCATTTTTCTTATGATTTTGCAGGTTAAGATCCTTAATATAAACCCTCCAAGATCAAAGGAGTTTGATGCCACAGAGTTTGAAAGGGTTGCAATGGAGTTTGGGGCTGAAATCTGAAAGTCTAGAATTTACTGTAGCTTTAGGTCGACCGACCTATAGCTTAGGTAGACCGAACTTGGCAGAGTTGGCCACCTGTAACACATTCTGATGCTATTAATTCCGGTTGACTGACCAAATGTTTAGGTCGACCAAACACGGTGCAAACCCAAAAATGAGGATCTGAAACCCATCTAAACCCAATCCTTTTGTGCCTAACTCTTACCCCTTTGCCCTTGGGTTGGTGGGAGACCTATTAGGGGTCTTTTTGAAAGTTTCTAGAAGGGTTATACTAGTCTTTTGATGTCTCCTATATATATACATATGAGAGCTACGAATTTCAGAAGTGTGGAACCCTAACAAGCTAATCTTTCTATCTTGCAGGAGAAGAAGGAAAAGGAGCAGAAGAGAAGAACGTGGGAGAAGGTTTTGTAAGGATTTCATCTCCATCCAGGCATCTCCGGGGTTCGTGGAAGAAAAACAAAAGGAGCGGATCAACGAGAGGAACAAGAGGACGCAAGAATCATCATCATCCAAATTCGAGAATCAAGCAGCAACATCCATAGACTTGAGAAATCGAAGGGGGAACAACTTCTACATCTTATTCCTATCTATTTGTGATGTTTCTCATGAGTTTTATTTAGATCTGAGCATATCTTGAGTATTTGTGTTTATTTCCTCAACTCTTAGAGATATTCGTGTGTGTGTGTGACCGTCTGCGTATGGTCGTGTGCTTTCAGTGCTGCGGTTGTTGCAGCATGCGTGTGCGTGTGTTGCTTGATTCACGATCAAGCGCATCTGTGTGTGTCATTGTGCTGTGTTTGTTGCAGCTAGTTTGTGTGTGTTGTAATCCGGTGTCGGATCGTGTTGGAGACTCCATCTCCGTGTATGTGTGTGTTGGAGTGTTGCTCCGTATTGGGGATTTATCCCCGTGTGTGTTGGAGCTTTGCTCCGTGTTTGGGGAGTCTTCCCCGTGCTGGTTTATCTAGCGAGTGAATCCTTACCGATTTGATAAGGGGTGGACATAGGGAGCCCGTCGTAGTCCCAAACCACCTTAAAAATCTCCGTGTATTGTGATTTGTGCTGTGGTGGTTTACTTTATCATTCACATTCGTTTATATGCTCAAGTGAGTACGGTGAGATTGAGAGAATTAGTTTATTCAGTTAGTTTAATTCTCCAATCTCATTAAAAGTTGTCAATTCTGCTGTGTAAGTTTTTAATTTGCCATCTAGTGTGGGGGACAATTCAATCCCCCCTTCTTGTCCGCTCGCCTACCCAGGCACCAATAGAATTTATAGGAAATTTGAAGGTTCACGGGGGATGTTTACTCGGGCTGGGATTGAGGGGGCACCTTGATCCGGGTAAACCCATTGAATTTACTAAAAAGAACTCTCTTTTTTTTGTTTGCGAGAGGGGGAGGGGGGTTTACGTAGACCAGATTGGGGGGGGGGGGTAGTCTGGACCTCGTAAAACCCCCCGGGGGGTTAACGCGGGCTAGGTCTTATTTTTTTTTTGAAAAAGTTGGGTTTATGTTGTCCCAGACTGGGGGGGGTCAGTCTTGACTGCATAACCCCCCCAGGGGCTTACGCGGACTAGACTAGGGGGCCCAATTTGGCCCGCGTAAACCCCCCCCCCCCTTCGGGGGGTTAACGCGGGCTGGATAGGGATTTCTTTTTTTTTTGGTTAAAAAAGTATTTTTTTAGGAAAATGAGGGTTTACGCGGTCCAAATTGAGGGGGGGGGGGCTAGTCTGGGCGGGGGGGGTTACGCAAACCCCAGAGGGGGTCCGCGAGAGGGCTAGAAAAAAAGCTATAAAAAACCATTTTTTTGTTCTTTTGGGCCCACCTTGATCCAGTGTGATAGGAACTACGAGGATACCGAATGACTTGACCAGAGCGCGTAGAGCGAGGTTGACTGGCCAGATTTTTGTGCGAGACTTTGAGCCGTGGACTTCTTCTTCGCGAACGCTCCCCGAGCTTGTATGTAGATGGGAACTGGGTAGTACTTGGACTGGAGTGAGCTCAAACTGGGACAAGAGAGGCTGGATGGAGGGGACCCGAGGGGAGTTTGCCCCCACCTGGGCGTAGCCACGCCCGGGGTGAACTCTCCCCCGAGGTAGGCAGCCATCGTATGGGGTCCCCTGAGGGGTTGCCTTCCGTCATTTGTTGTAACGACCCAAGAATCCGATTATTGGGAAGACCCGATAACCCGAGACTCGCACCGCCACCCACGAGCCCGAAGACTCAGAAGGGTTAGAAGGATGGGTGGAGACTACACAAGTATCATAAATAATTATAGAAATTAAATAGTTATATAATTAAGCAGGAAATAAATTAACATTTTACATGATATATGGTCCACAAGATACAACAAAATAAATAACAGTAGTCCACGACTAGTACAGAGATAAGAAATAAAAGTACAGCTACACGGGACAAACCCCGGCTCCGACCTCTGGCACTAAGGCTGGGCACCTGAACCACGCTGAGCCTCAGACGCGCTCCCCTGAGGCCGCGCCTCACCTGAAACACGGTGAAAACATGCAGAGAATAAGTCTCGGAACAAGACTCAGTAGGGATCACTCGAACCCTACCTCACAAAACGGGAAACCGCTATGCTAGCAGTAAGCGAGTACCTCGGAAGGGAAAAGCCCTGCAACTACAACATCGGTCTCGCGGAATGAAAATCGACACACGCGTCATGACAAAACGAACGGAACTCAACGGTCAACCTGACAAAACCAGAAGGTCAAAGTCACAAAGACTGACAGTCTGTCACTCCGGACTTGACAGGAGTACATCCCACTAGAAGCAAGGCCGAATGAGTCCACTGACGTCTTAATCCGCACCTCAGGTGTCCGCCTGGCACGACAGCCTGGCCTGAAAGCCCCCGGTGGAGGCAAGGAGACCGTACAAGTAACCACAAAACAAGTGACTAGCTGGGGTCACACTCGTCAGCGTGGGTCCAACCGCCCCCAACCACGTGTGCATACACAGACCGTACGCCCCTGGTCTGGCCCTCTGACCGGTTTTCCCCTCAGCCAGACTCTTGCTGCAAGACGTGGGGCCCGACAGAAATCAGTCTAAAACTGTCCTCTGGGTAGCCTCTCCACCACTCCCTGATGGGACCACTAAACGTGTAAGCAAGCTACGACTAATGGAGGGTCACTGAAGGAGTAGACTCTCAAGTCAACGAAAAATAACGTCCGTGTTTGACGAAGTACGGGGACCATCCCACGTACCAGCACCGTCGCACGGTGACCACAGTCGGAGAAGAAATGGGATTGCGAACCACCCGGTGCAGTCCTGAGCCTGGCGGTCTACTCTAGGCGTGCCACAGGCTCTGACGGTCTACCACTGGACCGTCACAGCCGTGTGATGCTCCAACATAGGAGCGTCACACGTTCGGTGCAAAACAGGCTGTGACGCGCCAGTCCCTGTGCATCACGGGCCCTGACACACTCAAACCAGTGCGTCACAAGACAAGAAGAGACAAGCTGTGACGCTCACCGCTCGGTGCGTCACAGACTCTAACGATCCAACCTAGGAGTGTTAGAAGATGGGGATGCGTCACAAGCCTTGGTGCATCATAGGCTTGGATCCCCAGCGGTCAAATGCCAACGGTCGGATCGTCACCTGACGGTCCAGCCTAGGCGCGTCACAATGCCCTGGCGGTCTATCTTGGGGCCGTCACACCCACGGACCACCAAGTTGGCCAAAATAGAACTGTGACCCACCCACCATGGGGCGTCACAGGATGTGACGGTCATTGGAAGGACCGTCACACCGACCCGATGGTGAAACGGCGTGAAACGCCCAAAAACACCAACCGCGCCCCATGCCTCCATAGAAGAGGGGGAAGCCCCCTAGGGACCCCTAGCATGCTTCTAAGCCATCAAAACGCTGAATCGCTGCCTAAAAACGTAGATTGGGCGAACTCTCCCCAAATCATGGAAAATCCCAACCCAGTATGGAAACCCATCTCTCGGCCTCCCCTCGGGCTAGAAATCACGAAAATGGAACGCAGAGAGCTAGGGAACGTCACCCTACCTCGAACTCGCCTCGAGGCACGTCGGATCGTCCATAAATTATGAAGAAAGCTTTTAGAACCCTTGTCCCTTCACGAATCCCCACAAGCTTTATGCCGTCACGATCGCCTCACCGTCGCCCACGCCGTCACGCCGCCCCCCCCCCCCCCCCCCCCCGCGCCGTCTGCAGCCGGAGGGGACGCCGCCGCGATCGTCGTCAGTCGAATGGGAGAGAAGGGGGCGCTCACGGTGGGGAGGAAAAAGGAAAGAGGAAGAAGAAGAAAAAGAGAAAGGGGGAAAGAAAAAGAAAAGAAATGGGATTATATAGAAAATCCCAAAATTCTAAAAAATACTAAAAAATTAAAAATTATATTTTCGCGATCCTCGAAACCCACCAATCGTAACGGTACCAGTCTTTCCTAGGTGAACGACCCAGTTCACCCGCAACGAGATTCCGAAGGAATTGCTGAAACACACACTAAAAATCAGAAAATACGCGCGGAAAAGTCACGGACACGCTCCGGGCCTCCGAAACAACTCCGGATCGCGCCGATCCGAACACAAAAGATGTCTGAAATAAAATTTCAGACACAATGGAGCCGGACACTATGAAAAAGCAGATCGGGGACCCAAGAAGAACGGATTCGAAAGGTCTGGGATATTACAGCCCTCCCCCCTTAAACAAATTTCGTCCTCAAAATTTAAGAACAAAACTCAGGGGAGGAAGAGGGGACTCACTCGAACAGGTAAGGGAACTGCTGACGCATCTCGTCCTCACGCTCCCAAGAAGCCTCACCACTAGAGTGTCACTGCCATACCACCTTAACCAAAGGGATGACCTTGTTCCGCAGGCGCTGCTCTCGCCTATCCTCAATGCGGACGGGAAACTCTGGGAGAGAAAGATCTAGAGTAACCTCGGGCCAAACAGAATCCTCAAGCACATGAAAGTCATCGAGCATATACTTTTACAACATCGAGACGTGGAACACGTCATGCACTAATGCCAACTCAGGGGATAAGTATAACTGATAAGCAACCTCACCGATGCACTCCACAATGAGAAAGCACCAACATAGCGGGGACTCAGCTTCCCACGCCGTCCAAAGCGCATCACCCCCTTCATCGGAGAAACTCTCAAAAACACACGATCGCCAACGGCGAAAGTGAGGGGCTGCCTCCTCCGGTCAGCATATCTCTTATGTCGACTCTGGGTCGCCTACATGTTCTGACGAACCAGGTGCACGACATTCACACATTGTTGCACCAACTCCGGTCCCGTCAAAACACGCTCACAAACCTCAAACCAATCAAGTGGAGTCCAACACGGATGCCCATAAAATGCCTCATAAGGAGCCATATCGATGCTCGAATGATAGCTGTTGTTGTAGGCAAACTCCACCAACGGTAGGTGGTGAAACCAACTCCCTTGCCATTCCAGGCAACAGGATCTCAACATATCCTCCAAAGTCTGAATGGTCCTCTCTGACTGACCATCTGACTGAGGATGATACGCCGAGCTAAATGCTAACTCCGTGCCAAGAGCTCGCTGGAAACTCCTCCAGAATCCAGAAGTGAAACGCGGATCTCTATCTGACACAATGGAAATGAGAATTCCATGCAAAAGCATGATCCGCTCCACGTAGAGACGAGCCAACTTGGGCACACTCCATCTGACTTTGATCGGTAACAACCGAGCCACCTTCGTCAGCCTATCCACCAGCAACCAAATACTGTCCTGCCCACTCGGAGTCCTTGACAATCCCACCACAAAATTCGTGGTCACGTGGTCCAATTTCCACGCGAGGACATCCAAGGGCTGAGGAGTACCACTTGGTCGCTGATGCTATGTCTTCACCTGCTGACAGGTCAGGCACTTGGCCACGAACTCGGCAACATCTCTCTTCATGCCATGCCACCAAAACTGCCTTCGCAAGTTCCGATACATCTTCGTCGCGTCCGGGTGTACGGTGTACCTGCTCCCATGAGCCTCGCGCAACACCGCATGACGAATCTGCTCCTCGGATGGGACATACAGCCTACCACAGAATCTCACAGCACCGTCCTCGCTGAGCTCCACCTCAGCCATAGCCAAAATCCGGGGCAACTCAGGGTCTGCATGCTGAGCCTCTGTCACCTGACGACGGATAGCAGGGGTAACGGTCAGACTCGCGAGCATCGCTAACCCTGGCTCTCTGGGAATCTTGAGCCTGAATGACACTTCGGGCACTTGTTCCCAGAGCCTCCACTTCGTCAACATAAAAGCACTGACCGCGACCTTCCGACTCAAAGCATCGGTGGCGACATTCATCTTGCCTGGCTGATAAGGCAGGGTGTCATAATCCTTCATATACTCTATCCAACGCCTCTGCCTGAGGTTAAGGTCCCTTTGCGTGAACACATATCTCAAACTCTGATGGTCTGTGAACACCTCAAACTTCTCACCGTACAGATAATGCCTCCAGATCGTCAACGCGAAGATCACAGCCGCCAACTCTAGGTCATGGGTAGGGTAGTTCTCCTCGTGGGGCTAAGCATACGCCACCACTCTACCATGTTGCATCAACACAACATCCAATCTGACCCCGGAAGCATCTGTACACGCCATAAAATCTCTCAATCCAGAAGGCAAAACTAACACCGGAGTGGAGGTGAACAATCTCTTCAGTTCCCTGAAACTCTGCTCACACTCATCAGTCCAGACAAAAGGCACATCCTTCCGCATAAGTCTGGTCATCGGGGCCGTAATGTGAGAAAAATCCTGAATAAACCTCCGATAATAAGCCGCAAGCCCCAAGAAACTCTGGATCTCCGTCATAGACCTCGGCCTCGGCCACTGCATTACTACCTCGACCTTGGCGGGATCCACAAAAATACCATCACTAGAGATCACGTGCCCCAAAAAGTGCACCTCACAAAGCCAGAACTCGTAGTTACTGAGCTTCGCATACAACTGGTGATCTCGCAGTGTCTGCAGCACCACGCCCAAATGGTACGCGTGCTCCTCGGCAGACTGTGAATAAACAAGGATGCCGTCCACAAATACGACCACGAACTGGTCCAAATACGGATGAAACACCCTCTGCATCAAGTCCATAAACGCTACAGGGGCATTGGTGAGCCCGAACGGCATCACCAGAAAATCATAATGCCCATATCTTGAGCTAAACGTAGTCTTCTCCATGTCAGACTCTCGAATCCGCAACTGATAATAAGTGGACTGTAAATCAATCCGCGAGAACACTCGAGCAGACTGAAGTTGGTCGAACAAGTCATCAATACATGGCAACGAATATTTGTTCTTAATGGTTACCTCGTTCAACTGTCAGTAGTCAACGCACAGCCTCAGACTACCATCCTTCTTCTTCACAAACAACACTTGCGCACCCCAAGGGGAAAAGTTAGGATGAATATACGCCTTGGCCAGCAACTCTTGCAACTACACCCTCAACTCTCTCAACTTAGCGGGAGCCATATGGTAAAGAGTCTTCGATAAGGGTCCCGTACCAGGCACAATCTCGATCACAAAATCGATCTCCCGCTGGGGAGGCAATCCAGGTAAGTCCTCTGGAAAAACATCGAAAAACTCACACACCACCGGAATGTCCTCGACATCCGGCTCCATCCGGTCTGCCACGACCATAGAAGCGAGAAAACCCTGGCAACCCACGTCAAGCAAACGATGAGCCCTAATAGCCGAAATGAGAAAGCGGGAAGAGGAAGACCTGATACCTTGAAATAGAAGGTGAGTCCACGAAGTCACCAAAAATAAACCCTCTTCGAGTCACAGTCCACCAAAGCATGATGCGCCTTGAGCCAATCCATGCCCAAGATCACATCAAAGTCCTGAAGTGGCAACGCATAAAGCCTGGCCGGCAAACTCCGCCCTTCAACCCGCATAGGAACCTCATCGAAACAATACAGAGTGATCATAAAATCACCCGAAGGCAACTCCACTGCCAAATAACAGGACAATTGGGTCACCAACTCCTCGATACTTAGCGTGAAATCCTCCGAAATGAACGAATGAGACGCGCCAAAATCAAACAAAACTCGAGCCGCACAACCAAAAATATGGACGGTACCTTTCACGAGCTGTGACGCCACTGCCTCTGCCCTGGTCATGTGTGTAATATGGCCTCGAGCTCTCTGCCTGCCTCCCACACTCACTGACCTGGGTAGCGGTAGATACTGTTCCTACTGTTGCTGCTGCTGTGGCCTCTGCTGTTGGGGATACTATTACTGCGGAGGAAACTGCTGCTGCTGCTGCTGCCTCTGAGGATAGTCACGCGCCATATGCCCTGGCTGGTCACACCTGAAACAAATCATCGGCACTGTGCACTGCCTACCTGGGTGGGACTCGCTACATCGGGGACACGGTCCTCGCGATCCACCCACTGATCCCTGACGCTGAAAGGTAATCGACTGCTGCACACTGCCCGATGATGCATGCCTCTGATCCTTGCGCTTCTTACCAAAACTCTTCTTGAGAAACTTCTTCACCTTTAAGCCAAAAGACACAGATCCTATCACTGACGCTGCCTGTGTCGACACTCCTGAACCACCCGTCGCATGCTGAAAAGAGCCCTGCTGTTGGGTAGCCGACTGCTGACTGCGGCTTGACAAGGACTGCCCCTGGCTAATCGGTCCCCAAGTCCTCTTCATATCCATCTCCAAGGACGCTGCTACACGAGAAGTTGTCTCCAAATCAGTGGCAGCGTTCGCGATCAAATGGTGTCTCAACTCCTGCCTCAAGCCCTGCACGAACTGTTCGGTCTTCACCCTCTCATGCTCCATGATATGAGGTGCATAACGACCCAGCTCAACAAATCGGGCCATGTACTGCAACACAGACATGTCGCCCTAGACCAGCTCCAAAAACTGACACATCCTCTGCGTAGCAATATACTCCGGACAGTAAGCACGCTCGGAAGCGCTGACAAAGTCGCCCCACGCAATCTGCTCAAGGGGACAAGACTGAAAGGACGTCTTCCACTCAGAAGATCACCACGCTCGAGCCGTACTCTGTAACTGGTTGTAGGCCAATATCACCCTATCCTCTGCAGTACACCGCATGGAACTGAGCACCCGCTCCATCTTGTCGAGCCAACTCCGAGGCAAATCAGGGTCTGACTGGCCGCCATAGTAAGGTGGATGGAACTGCATAAAATCCCTCACTGCTCGGCCTGGCCTACCCCTGGTCGACGAGCCCTCCCCAGCCTCTCCGTCGAACTGTTGCGACATAAGCTGGTACATGCCACGGAAGAAATCCTTGGCCCCCAGAAACCTCACAGTATCCACTGCCTCGGTGACCGCAGGTGGCACTCTACTCTGCTCCTCCTGAACCTCATGACGAACCTCCTGCTGGATCTCCTGAGCTCCGGCCGACTGCCCCTGCCGAGAGCGAGTGCCCCTCCTCGACGCCATACTCGCTCCTGAAGCAAAAGATAGAAAACACGGAAATGGCAAGGTTAATGAAAACACTCGATGCCCAATGCCAGCGTCAACTGTACATCATCACTGTGGACTAGTGGACCGCTACATCATCGTTGTGGACTTGTGGACCGCTCCCACAACCATGCTCTGATACCAGCTGTAATAACCCGAGAATCCGATTACCGGGAAGACTCGATAACCCGAGACTCGCACCGCCACCCACGATCCCGAAGACTCAGAAGGGTTAGAAGGATGGGTGGAGACTACACAAGTATCATAAATAATCGTAGAAATTAAACAGTTATATAATTAAGCAAGAAATAAATTAACATTTTACATGATACATGGTCCACAAGATACAATAAAATAAACAATAATAGTCCACAACTAGTACAAAGACAAGAAAGAAAAATACAGCTACACGGGGCATACCCCGGCTCTGACCTCTGGCACTAACGCTGGGCACCTAAACCACGCTGAGCCTCAGACGCGCCCCTCTGAGGCCGTGCCTCACCTGAAACACGGTGAAAACACGCAGGGAATGAGTCTCGGAACAAGACTCAGTAGGGATCACTCGAACCCTACCTCGTAAAATGGGAAACTGCTACGCTAGCAGTAAGCGAGTACCTCGGAAGGGAAAATCCCTGCAGCTACAACACCGGTCTCGCGGCACAAAAACTGACACACGTGTCACGACAAAACGACCGGAACTCAACGGTAAACCCGATAAAACCCAAAGGTTGAAGTCGCAAAGACTGACAGTCTGTCACTCCGGACTCGACAGGAGTACCTCCCATTAGAAGCAAGGCCGAATGCATCCACTGACGTCTTAGTCCACGCCTCAGGTGTCCGCCTGGCACCGTAGCCTGGTCCGAAAGCCCCTGGTGGAGGCAAGGACACCGTACAAGTAACCACAAAATAAGTGACTAGCTGGGGTCACGCTCGTCAGCGTGGGTCCAACCGCCCCCAACCATGTGTGCACACACAGACCGTGCGTCCCTGGTCTGGCCCTCTGACCGGTTTTCCCCTCAGTCGGACTATGGCTGCAAGACATGGGGCCTGACGGAAACAAGTTTAAAATCATCCTCTGGGTAGCCTCTCCACCACTCCCTGGTGGGACCACTAAACGTGTAAGCAGGCTACGACTAGTGGAGGGCAACTGAAGGAGTAGACTCTCAAGTCAACGGAAAATAACATCCGTGTCCGACGAAGTACGGGGACCATCTCACGTACCAGCACCGTCGCATGGTGACCACGATCGGAGAAGAAACAGGACTGCGAACCACCCGGTGCAGTCCTGAGCCTGGCGGTCTACTCTAGGCGCGCCACAGGCTCTGACTGTCTACCACTGGACCGTCATAGCCGTGTGACGATCCAGCACAGGAGCGTCACACGTTCGGTGCAAAACAGGCTGTGACGCGCCAGTCCTGGTGCGTCACAGGCCCTGACGTGCTCAAACCAGTGCGTCACAAGACAAGAAGAGACAAGCTGTGACGCTCACCGCTCGGTGCGTCACAGACTCTAACGGTCCAACCTAGGAGCGTTAGAAGATGGGGACACGTCATCTCTGACGCTCCCACACTGGGGCGTCACAAGGCTCTGACGTGCCAGCCCTGGTGCGTCACAGGCCTGGATCCCCAATGGTCAAATGCCAACGGTCGGATCGTCACCTGACGGTCCAGCCTAGGCGCGTCACAGCGCCCTGGCGGTCTATCGTGGGGCCGTCACACCCACGGACCACCAAGTTGGCCAAAACAGAACTGTGACGCTCCCACCATGGGGCGTCACAGGATGTGATGGTCACTGGATGGACCGTCACACCGACCCGACGGTGAAACGGCATGAAACGCCCAAAAACACCAATCGCGCCCCCATGCCTCCATAGGAGAGGGGGGAAACAAGGGGGAAGCCCCCTAGGGACCCCTAGCATGCTTCTAAGCCATCAAAACGCCGAATCGCGGCCTAAAAACGTAGATCGGGTGAACTCTCCCCAAATCATGAAAAATCCCAACCCGGAATGGAAACCCATCTCTCGGCCTCCCCTTGGGCTAGAAATCACAGAAATGGAACGCGGAGAGCTAGGGAACGTCACCCTACCTCGAACTCGCCTCGAGGTGCGCCGGATCGTCCACAAATCGCAAAGAAAGTTTTTAGAACTCTCGTCCCTTCATGAATCCCCACAATCTTTACGCCACCACGATCGCCTCACCGTCGCCCACGCCACCGTCCCGCGCCGTCTGCAGCAGGAGGGGATGCCGCCACAGTCGTCGTCGGTCGAATGGGAGAGAAGGGGGCGCTCACGGTGAGGAGGAAGAAGGAAAGAGGAAGAAGAAGAAAAAGAGAAAGGGGGGAAGAAAAAGAAAAGAGATGGGATTATATAGAAAATCTCAAAATTTCAGAAAATATCAAAAAATTAAAAATTACATTTCCGCGATCCTTGGAACGTACCGATCGCAACGGTACCACTCTTGCCTAGGTGAACGACCCAGTTCATCTGCAACAAGATTCCGAAGGAATTGCCGAAACACACACCAAAAATTAGAAAACACGCGCCGAAAAGTCACGGACACGTTCCGGGCCTCCGAAACAACTCCGGATCGCGCTGATCCGAACACAAAAGATGTCCGAAATAAAATTTCGAACATAAAGGAGCCGGATGCTATAAAAAAGTAGATCCGGGACCCAAGAAGAAAGGATCTTAAAGGTCCAGGATATTACAGTTGTCGTCGTCTTTTGATGGGATTGGGTCCCCAAGATGCTGGTGTTGACCCGTGGGGGCCAGTTGTGGAGCGTTGTAGTCCTCGCCTGCAAGGTGTTCAGGAAAATTTCTAACGCACCTCATGTTGCCAAATGGATCAGCTAGCGAGCTTTTTTGGCTTGTGTCTAACCCGAGGGTCAGGATGGTGACTTGTAGGAATTGAGGGAAGGCGTCTTGGGCGTGAGGGCCCGGCCTTGGCAAGACATGTCGCGTTGCATGACGGGTTGGCCGGCAGCCCCGGTGGCTAAAAGTTAACGGCTCATTGTAGCATATCTGAGGGTCGGGGATGGCCCCAACTTGTTGGAGGGTTGCTGCGTGATGTGGCAAGTGTGTTCAAGCGATGGGTTGGCCCTTGGCTTGTTGTAGAATGGCTGAAAAATACACACCCACGTGGTGTTCGGGAAATTCCCAACATGTAACCATGGGCCGTACAAGTGTGCTAAGGGCTCCCGAAGCCCAAGGTTGGTTGGGAGAGATGCTCCTTTGGCTTTTGAATGCTGGAGGGAGGTGTTTTGGGAGTGAATACCCACCTCATTGCTGAGTGTCGCATGACACTGCTTGTTTTCGGGGCGCCTCCAGGTTGGCTCGGGTGGCTCAGTTGAAGGCGGGCAATGTTGTGTATCGGGTGATGAGGGGTGGTCCCCGTTGGTTGTTGGTGTCATCGTGAGTCACGAAAAGCTGGCTAGGGCTCTTGCTTGGACCCAGCATGTTGAAAAAGGTGCCAGATAAATAGCGCCCAGGAGGCGTTCAGGGAAATTCCCGAACCCTTATTTCTTACTTTTTTTTTCTGGAAAAAAAGTCTGGGTACAACACTAGGGTTACACAATTCACTGGAAAAGAAATTTTATAGTGAGACTCAGAGTATAGAGTTCATGAGGTCATAAATAAGAAGGGTTTGACAGTATGACCATACCCTTAATTATGACCAGAGACATGATATATGAATGAAGGGCTATAATTGTGTGATAATTGTGGACGAAAAGTCTCAGAGTGATTTTATAGACCTCTTTTTTCTTCTGAGGTCATGGAGTGTTGCTTGGTGCTTACCATGACCTGAAAGCTCAATAGAGGAATGATCATGAGATGATTATCATTGTAAGATGATGTGTTAATTATTTAAGTCGTGAGATAATTAAATATTTAATTCCATACTAATTGTTAATATGAAAAGACTAAGAAAGAGTGCTTAAGTTTACTAGATCTAAAACCAGACTAACACTGGGCCTAGAGGGTTACACATAATAGGGTTATAGACGATGAGAGTATTTATGTAATTATAGACTTATGAGGATTTTTTTGTGAAAAATCAAGAAGTCTATAAAATCCTAGGCCAAATATCTAGGGTTTTCCCAGGGCTGCCCCCTTCTCTCTCTCCTTCTTGGGATGAGCACCCCCTTCTCCTCTCTCTTCTGTCTCTTGACTCTAGTGTAAAGACTTTGTCAGAGTGCCGCCGAGGAGATCGTTCGTGGAGTGCTGCATGAAGAGAACTTTGCCGTCTGTGCTCGTGTATATATCACTAGAAATCGAGCACTTGTGCAGCTCATTACCATCACGAAAGATCACTTTTCGCTTTGTTGCGAACCGCTTATCACAGAGGTAAAATCAGGTCTTTCTCATAGATAGTTGACATGAACCACACCCGTGCGATCAACACGCTTCAGGATAAAATTTTAATTCTTTATTTTCGATGCATTCTTTTTGATCCCGACTCAAATCCTTGCACCCCCTTTGTTAGCGCCCCCCTCCCCACTGCAACCTGTACATCCTCCAGATCTGATCGGCCAAGCCTTCCTCCACCCCAACCTTCTGGCACTCTACGCCGATCTCCGGTGGGCTGCCTGCATCCCACCCATTCTCCGATTCTCAGCCGGTCCGACATCGTAGCAATTCTGAGGTGAAAAGGGACAAAGTTGAGAGAGAGAGAGAGACGAGCCTATTTTTTTTAAAATTATAAGCATTGTCATCTTTTCTCACGTCGAGCTAAAGTTAACTAGGGTTAAATTCAGGGTGAATAATAGAGGGTTATGACGATGATATTTGTGTACCATTTAGACAAAAGTAAGGATATCCCTACTAATGTATTTTCAGGCACGATATTTCTGCCGTTTCAATTTCAACGGTGATTTATTTAAAAAAAATCTTATCTTTTTACCCAGTAACTTTATTAGATTGATGCAGGTACAAATCTATGCAATTTGGATATGCATTTACATAGATCTATGCAACCTATGGCCCCAGTCTAGAGTCATGGTAAAAAGATGAAGAGCTAAATTAACTTTACAACAAGAAATAGAAGAACCGTCTAATTGCAATCTGGCCAAATTCTTGATATGAAAATATATATTAGCAATCTTCCAAAGTAATTAAATTTTCTTCCCCACTAACGGTAGATTTATCTTCTTCTTTTTTTTCCCAGAAAGCTCGTATGCGTAAGTGCAGAGGGATAAGTCTAACTATGAACTAGAGCACGTCCTGTAATGGGAGAGTAAGTTTACTAGGGCCACTTTGGATTGTATATATGAGGTCTTTCATCTACAAAATCTTTCAGAAAAATTTTAAATATATCCTTCATTCCAAGATATTTACAATTTATGATCTCTTCCTAACGAGATAACAAAGCCAACTGGGCATACATATTCAAACAAAACGGCAAAGAAGGAAAAAATAGAATCTCATGTTTTTTTCTCAGTCCAATTTTAAAAAAGAATGGGATCTTTCATCTATAATAATTCGAAGCGATTTATATATATATACTCTCGTAAAATTTGATTTTGTCAAATATATCTCTCTTATGAGTATATTATCATGAAAATCTTTGAAATATAGATAATGTCCCGATCATACTCTCATCATATCTTTCGTATATTTAACCCGAGTTAAGTGTGAGTTATTGAGTAAGATTTATATATATATATCTTTATAAAATTTAATTTTACCAAATATATTCTAGATCTAACGATCGTAAATAATATATTTCATTGAATATTCTCCTCTTATCGACGACAATAAACTAAAGATATAATCGTAATATTTTTATCTAACCATTAAACATTTTTTTATACGTTAGAAGCGTGTTTTGAACCCAGAAGAACCTCATTAACCGTGAGATCCACGATCAACTGATTTATAAAATAAATTTATTATTAAAAATTAAAACAATATATAAAATATCTTGATTACGTCTAACATACATGTCATCTCTCGTTGAGACGGGACGGACGATTCTAGATTTGATAAATCTTGATAATATATTTCGATGAGAGATATATTTGATAAAATTAAATTTTACGGAGATATATATATAATTTAAAACTCTCTAATTTGACAACTTTTTTTGGGTAAAGCAAACGGGCATGTAGCACAAGATGGCGGTGGGTAGACTCGGTAGTAGTAACCCCCCCCCCGCCGTCAAATCCCCACTCCACTGTTAAAAAGAGAGTATTTTTCCACTGTCGCCCCGAGAGTGGCCGCCGCCACCGGCACTGCTACCTCCCCCCCTCCCCATGACCGCATGAGATGGGTCGGAGCCAAATTCCCACCCCTCCTCGGGAGGTGGGGCCCCCCCGCCGCTCCCCTCCACTCTCCGCCGGCGGCCCCCGCCCCTACTCCTCCGACGTCGTCTCCCTCTCCGCCGAGCTCGGTATCGTCGAGGAGGTCCGCACCATCCTCGCCACGGTTCCCGGCGCCATGGAACCCCACCTCGACGACCTCGCCCCGCGTCTCACCCCGCACGTCGTCTCCGCCGTCCTGGAGGAGGAGGCCGCCGCCGGAGCCATCCGCCCCGCCTTCCGCTTCTACGTATGGGCCTACCGCCGGAAGACCCTTCGCAGCTGGCGCTCCTACAACCTGGTGATCTCGATGCTCCGAGGTAGCAGCGGCGGGTTCGACGGCGCGTGGGAGGCATTGGAGGAGCTGCGCGGCGGCGGCGGTGCGGCGGCCGCGCTACCGGCGGCGGCGTTTGAGGTTCTGATGTCCGCCTACGCAGGCGAGGGGAGGACCGACAAGGCCGTGGAGTGCTTCCAGAGGATGGTGGCGGAGTTCGGCAGCCGGCCCAGCACCTTCACCTACAACTCCCTGATGCGGATCCTGATACAGGAGGGCTTGTCCCTGCTCGCGCAGTCCCTTTATAGCCAGATGCTGAAGGGCGACTGCTGGCCGAATCGGTCGACCTACACCATCTTGATCGATGGGTTGTGCAAGGATGGCAAGAACGATGAGGCGCTCGCCCTGTTCGACGAAATGTCGCAGAGGCGTATTCCACCCAATACTATGGTGTACACGGTGGTGCTTTCAGGGCTCTGCAGGGCCAACAGGGTGGCCGACGCGAACGAACTCCTGGATTCCATGACGCAGAATAAGGTCAAACCTGATTCGGTCACGTATAATGTGCTCATCGATGGGTTCTGCAAGATGGGTTGTATTGACAAGGCTTTTGACCTTGTGAATCGGCTCAGGGAAGAGGGGTCTCCACCGAGTTTGAATGCATACAGCTCATTGATCAATGGGTTGTTCAGGGCCGGGAGGTTTGAGGAAGCATGCCTTTGTTACAAGATGATGCTGGAGGAGAAGGTGACACCAGATTGCATCTTGTACACTGTCATGATCAAGGGGTATGTGGAAGCTGCTCGGATTCTGGAAGCCTTTGTATTCCTGGGGGAAATGACAGACAGAGGTATTGTCCCTGATACCTTTTGTTACAACACTTTGATCAAGGGTCTATGTGATGTGGGCCTTCTGGACAGAGCCCGTTCTCTTCAGCTGGAGATTTCCAATAACAACTGTTTCCCTGATGCGGCAACTTACACAATAATGATCTGTGGCTTATGTGATCGGGGTCTTGTTGATGAAGCCAAGAAAATTTTTAAGGAGATGAGCAAGTATGGATGTGTTCCAACGGTGGTGACATTTAATGCTCTCATCAAAGGGCTCTGTAATGCCAAAATGGCGGAAGAAGGTCGTAACCTCTTATATAAGATGGAGATGGGGAAGAATCAGCATCTGTTTATTCGGCTTTCTCAAGGGCCTGATCCAATTTCTGACCATGGCAGCCTCTGTGAGGTGGTTGAGCACCTTTGTGAGTCTGGCCGTATAGTTGAAGCGTATAAGCTCCTTAGAGGACTCGCAGATAGCGGTGCTGTACCAGATATCGTCACATACAATATACTGATTAATGGGTTTTGCAAGGTAAAAGATATGAACGTAGCAACTGCACTCTTCATGGAGCTTCGGTTTAAAGGATATGTTCCTGATGTGGCCACATATGTAGCACTCGTTCGTGGGTACCTCATGATGAAGGAGGTGGATAAAGCCATTGGGGTCTTTCATTATATGGTCCGGAATAGATTTGAACCTATGTTACCCGTCTATAACATAATCATGGAAGAATTATGTAAAACAAAAGGAGTATGGCAGGCAGTGTCCCTTTGGTTCCATTACATTTCACAGAGGAAGAACAGTCTTTCTGCAGAGGAAGCAGAGTGCATGGCAGCAGCACAGAAGCGTTCTGAACAAGGGTCTGTATGGGAGGCAGTTACATTCTTAGTTGAGATGGGTGATAAGCTTGACTTCCCTGGCCCTTTGCCCTATCCTAGATGGATGGTGGGGTTATGTCAGGTGGAGCAGATGGACGAAGCTTTCAAGATTTTCACTGTCCTTGTGCATCACAACATTGACATAGAATCTTACATGTGTGCTCGGCTTATCGAAAGCTTTTGTCGAGGAGGGAGAGTAGACTTGGCGCTGGATATAATGCTTTATTCGTTGAAGAAAGGTATCTTGTTTAGGAGGCCTGTGGGCAACCGGCTTCTTAAGCTCCTCTGGGATCAGAATAGGAAGGATGCATTGAAGCTGGCATGTCGAATGAGTCATGCTGGATATATTTTAGATATCTATCTCCGATCACCTATGAAACATTGTTTACGCAACTATGGGCTGGTTGATACCCGCTGAATATGGCTTCTCATTCCTGCTGCCCATGCTAATGGTGTTAGATTTTGTATTTTGAACCTGTAGCCGGTGGACCACTCAGTCTGTGGGTATGCCTCCTCCAGCATTGATTCGTATAAAAAGTGATTCTGCAGTTATTTTAGGATGGCCATTGTTGTAGCCTCAGTTTGCCTAATGTTAGTACTCAGATTCATTCATTTTGTTTATCTTCAAGCAGTTCATTGTCTGCTTTTTTCCACATGCGCTAACCTTGTGTTGTAATAAACAAATTGAGAAGTGCCTCTTCTTCATTTTGGCTGAACACCAGTGTATATTTCATATAAGAAAACTTCAGAGGTTTCCATGTTTGTTAGTTCTTGCATGTTGGTCTTCCGGGAATCGTATCTTTTGGTGTGTTTCTCACTAATAGTCGGCATTTTTCTGCCACCAATTCTGGAGAATGCAACAGAATGTAGACTAAATTGTCCATCAAAGTAGTGAAATCTTGATCCTCTGGGATTCTTTTACGTCGGAACTGTCGGGAGGTTAGCTCAACCGATGAGAGAGGAGGAGGGTGGGGCCCACACTCTCCCCTCACACACATAAATGCTAACCGGAGTCGGTTAGTGCAATCGCCCTCCGGGGGTCGATTGCGTTAACCCTGCCCGGTTGGCAAACATGGCCTTAGTCCATATAGAATTAGGATGTTAGAGCTCACGGAGGGGGGGTCCAGAATATAATTAGTATCTCATTGTTGTTTCTCTCCATTCGGGGCTGTTACTGTTCACTTTGACTTCCAAGCTTTTCCGGTGTTTTCTTGAGCGTCTTATTTCCAATGCCTCCTCTCATCTGCCTTTTGTTTGTCAGCATGGGATGTTCTGTACCCTGGCAAGTACGGTAACATGAAACGAGTTCATCATCCCACACCGCCTGCTGGAGATCTATTTATCTATTTCCGGCTCTTGTAGTCGGTAGTCAACAGTATTGACACGGTTTTACAGACACATGCCGAAGGTGGCGTAATGGAAGTAGCCCTCAAATTGACATCGATTCAAGGTGCAAGGAAATAGTGAGTTGTTAGTTGAGAAAAAAGAAAATCAGGCTAAGGGGTGGTTTGGTGTGTTGTGAAACAACGTAACTATCGAATTCAAAACCATCGATTTTAAAATCTATGAAAACATTTTTTGTTCTAAAATCAGTTAAAAAGGTGCTACATGAGCCAACTGATTTTGGAACTCAATAAAAAAATTAGGGGACTCCAAACATAAAGAAAATGTTATAAAATGATTTATGGTATTTTATAATATTTTAGAGTTTTATAATATGGTGAATATTCGGAAGAATATATGACGGGCAAATGTTAGAGAATGTGAAATATCTAAAATGTCCACATTACCTGAGAGAGAGAGAGAGAGAGAGAGAGAGAGAGAGAGAGAGAGAGAGAGAGAGAGAGAGAGAGAGAGAGAGAGAGAGAGAGAGAGAGAGAGAGAGAGAGAGACCACCACGGTGGCCCCCTCTCTCCCCCCACCCCCTCCCCCTCCCTAATCGCAGACCACCCCTCCTGGTCCCCCTCTCCCCCTTCTGTGAACAACCCCCCACCCTCGGCCTCTCTCTCCTCCTCCGACAGCATCCCCTCACCCTCCCTACTCACAAACCTCCCCCCACCGCATCCTATCCCTCCGGGCTTCCCTCTCCCCTTCCGACAGCAACCCCCTCATGCACCCCTCATGGCCCCTCTCTCCCCCTCTGGCGAGCAACCCCCCTCCCGTCCCCTCTCTCCCCCTCCGGTGAACCCCCCTCCCCCTCCCTATTGATAAACCCCCCCACCCCTCCCTGTCCCTCTTGGCCCCGCTCTCCCCCATCGGTGAGCAACACCCCTCTCCCCCTCTAATGAATCCCCCTCCCTACTAGCAGAGCCCCCCCCCCCCCTCCATGTCCCTCCAAACCCCCTTCTCCCCCTCCAGCAGCATCATCCCCCCCAACCCCTCCCAACACACCTCTCCCCTTCCGCGAGTAACCCCTCCTGCCGGCCCTCCTCTCTCCCTTTGGCGAGCAACTCCCCCCCGGACCCCCTCTTCCCCTTCGGCGAACCCCCTGCCTAGGTTCAGGGGCCTCATCAGGGACTTTATTCTAGTCGATGGGCAGCTACAGACGTCCGCCTTCCATATCGTGAATGTGAACAAGAAGGGTGAGTGAGAGGTCGTGTGACAACCCAAGATCCGGATACTAGGAAGAGTCCGATACCATTCGAATCTTGGCCCGCTGTCCACGAGTCCGAGGGCTCGGAAGGACTGAAAGAAGTGTGGAGGTACAAAAAATAGGAAATAAAGCAGGACAACTCAACAATTAATAGAAATAAATAAACAACTACAACAAAGTCCAGTCCAACAAAAGTACAGTCTAAGATAGGAAAACGTACCCAACACCGAGCGAGCACTCAACCCGGCGAGCTGGGAACTAAAAACCTCCACACAGCACCCTCGAACCTCGAGGAAGAACCGCTACACCTGAAAAATAGGGGTGAGCTTCCTATCATTGGCTCAATAGGGATCTCGTGGAACCCCAACCGTAAACAATGGCGGTAACGGAAAGCAGCAACAACAATAGGAATAGCAAACCGGTGATCGGTAAAAACTCGACACTATAGCTACTCCTACTATAGCAGAAAACACGTCCCGATCTCACAGTCGGGGAACTACCAGACAACAACCACCCTGGTCAGGATGCCAGGGGAAAACATCACGACAACTCTGTCGTGGACCGAACACTGCCTAAAGAAAAACCCTCGGTGACGCCCATCGGGACCCTAGACCTCTACCTCAGGAACTCACCCGAAAACTACGAGTAAAATCACGTCTCGCAGACGTGAAACGGAACTTGAGTCACTAGAAACTCACGTCACGTGACAGGAGCACTGCCCACCAAAAGTAAGGTCGGATATGTCCATTGACGATTTAGTCCACAGCCTCAGGTGTCTCCCTACCACGTCTCAGGCGGAGACTGAGATACCGCACTAGTAACCAGGAACACAAACAAGGATTAGTTGGGGTTGCGCTTGTCAGCGTGGGTCCGACTGCCCCCAACCACGCGTGCACACACAGATCATGCGCCCTAGGTCAGATCCTCTAGCTGGTTCTTCCCCCGAAGCCCGGACTCAGCCTGCGCGTGGGGGCCCTACGGTAACCAGCCTAAAAATCGTCTCTCTCGGGTAAGCCCCTCCACCACTCTCGGGTGGGTTAGCACACACATGCTGTAAGAAAGCTACGACCAGTGGGAGGTCACACGGAAAGCCACACACTCACCCATCATGAGTAACACGGAGTAACAGGTGGCTCGGAGCTACCATACTTTGGATGGTCTACTAAACCTAATAAACCCAACGGTCCTTGAGCCACACGATTCAGGTCAAGACCATTGAACCAGGACGGCTCCATACCGTCAATCTAGCCTAATCCCTACGTCTAAAACCATGATAGCATGAATACCGAGGTAGCTCACGAGTTGTTGAGTCAATTCCTACCGAATCAATTCCCTATCCAAGGGAAAAGCGAGGAAACTCCAGCCCCAGGTTGGATGACTAAACTCACAGTCCAAGGCCATACACATGGCCCACACGGAAACCACTTTCCGGAGAAACCCACGACGTGCGGGGGAACCCCACCGCACTCATACCGATACACGGTGACTAGATCTAACGAGGACATGAAAGTCCGGAACACATTGGGTTACCCGGACCCTCAAACCCACGGGCATGCTAATCAAGGTGACACGGTGCCTCTGGACACCCCAAAACACGGACACAAAACTCACGGGTGTTCGGGACACTCACGGGCCAAGGGGAACACGACCAGTCGTGTTCAACACCCCCGGCCCACAAGGCATGAACGCGCCGCCCACCATGGGCGCGTTCATTAACGCGACTAGAGCTTTGGTCGCGATCATCCATGAACGCGACCGCCACTCTAGGCGCGACCCTGCCTTAACGCGACCCAAGCCTTGGCTGCGTTTACCATGAATGCGACCATAGCCTAAGGCGTGACTACGGAATAACGCGACGGGTCCCCCAGTCTCATCAACGGCTGAAAGTGACTGGGACGACGACCGCGACCCAAACCGCCTTACTGTTCATCTTCGTCGATGAACGCGGTGGCGCGATACGTCGCCCTAATGAAGAACGTGGCCACTGTAATGCGCGTGTTCTCGACCCGAAATCGAAAGCGGCGAATCCGCGAAAAAACCCCATTCCACGCCCCATTCACACCTATGTGAAGGGAAAAACAAGGGAAAACTAGTCCCCAAACTATCTAGCACCGAGAGGACCCATTTAAACACCAGAAACGCGATCAAAACACCCAATCCGGCTCACACCCCAAAATCAAGTATTTACACCCCAACGGAGAAATAAACTCACTCAGCTTCGTCTCGGGCTACCAAACTCACGGAAAATGAAGTACATGGGTTAAGGATCCATCCCCCTACCTCCACCGAAGATTCCGAGCGCCGAGGGCGCCGATTAACCAAGAAAATGCCATTAAAGCTCCGCCGGTTCACGAACTCGCCACGAGCTCCACCGCGAGCCACCGCCTCTTGATCCTCGCCCGTGCATGGCCGCTCCTCGCCCGTGTCGCCTTACCTCGCCCCCATTCCGCTTTGTCGACCGCCGGAGAAGAGAGGGGGAGAAGAGAGAACGTGAGAGAATAGAGAGGGTGAGAGTGAGAAATGAGAGATGGGGAGAGAGAAAAAGGGTTAAATATATAGAAAATATAAAAATTTTAAAAAATATCAAAAATATAGAAAAATACTTTCCACAATCCTCAGAAAATGCAAAATGTGTTTGCAGTATCCGAGAGTCGTAGAACGCAACGGTTCGCCCTACACAGGGTTCCGAAGGTCCGACAGGCAAAAACACACGTAAATCGTAAAACTCAATCCGGGACCCACAAAAGCGATCCGAAACCCACGGATCTTGACCCGAACAATGATCCAAAAAACCTGGGGCGTTACAACCCTCCCCCCTTAAAGAAATTTTATCCTCGAAATTAAGGACGAGCACCAAGCCACAAGGGAAAGACATCTTAACCAATTGACAACACTGTCAGAGCCTTAGTACAGAAAATCTCGGTTCTCACGAAAGCACCAATCCTGAGTGATACGGCCAGACCATAATCACGAACATCGTCTCGCTCCACACACCGCACACATCGATCATCAGAGCAGGCATAATACAAAAGCACAAGTCTGGTATCACCTCAGTCACAACGAAACCCAACCACGGCACTGCTGTCACAATCTCGCTCACCGAGGAGACACAGTCCTCGTTACGAGAAATAGCCACCAATCAAACCATGGTTGGCGGACCAAACAAACATCAGCTTCACGATCCTGCTGACCGCCACAATTCCGTTGGCTCCACGCCAAGGACCATCTCGCACCTAGCGAGCCGAACGCCAACAACAATATGGGACCAACTCTGTCAGAACACAAACTTTGACAAAGCCAAGGTCCCATTCAGAAAAAGCACATCATGGAAACGGCCACCAAAGGCCTCACTTACACACGGCTCTCGCCATTCTCGACTCACAACCACCAGCGTCTTTTGTCTGTGAAAGACCAATCACCGGTCGCTAGACACTCGTCAACGGGAAACCCTCAACTCACGCAGCATCTTCCTTCTTTCCTGGTCCTTCACTAGATCTAAAGGGCACACTCCAAACCTCGACAAGTCATCCGTTGACTCACACATAGACCAATACCATATCCAGACCTATCATCATGCCAACTCTACCCTCTCAGGGGAGCACGGCGAAACCAAATGACAAGGTATAGAGTCTTCGATCTTCACCTCACTTGACTCAGACTTACAGGGGAATCCTCCCATGCTGGTCACCAGACCAAGGATCACCATATCCAATGCCAACGTCCCATCAAGGACCCACCACGCACAGGCATCATCTACCGTCCTATCTCATCAAGTCCTATCTCATCTCGGTTGCTCCAAATGGACGCCTGCCGATCCCTATTCCGCTCTTACCACAGAGCCATAGGACACAACCTGAGCAATTCACGGCACATGACTCCAAGGCAACCAAGTGCCACTTGCTATCACAGCAACCTGGTCGACAGCGCCATGACCAATACACACGGGTCCCCAGACAAATACATATCTCACCATGGTCGACCACTCACTCAACCTGACCAGCTGCTCGTAGATACCAACTGGGACCCATTATCTCTCAAAGATTACTTCTCCAAAACACGATCTCATCCGAGAACACAACTTCCAACACACAAACAGGGTACTCATGCGGCGCACTTGCCAACATATTTTCCTAACTCTCCATCCTGCCAGTGCCATGAACCACAATATCTCAAGCAACGGCACGATAACAACACGTCTCACACCGAGGAACTAATCCTCCGATGCTCTACACAACCTCTCACATGCTCAGCCAATGCAGATGACTCGGAATCTGCCATCCCGACAATCCTCTGCAACTCTGCAGGCTCCGATCCTTAACACATTAGGAGTCACAACACCAGCCACAAATTCTCACGAACACCGCCCAACCGGTACTCGTCCTTCCGGAACAGTGCCAATACCCTTACACACCAGGGAAATGGGAACGACTTCTCACATGCAACCACCTTGCCAAAGCACAGGACTCGTCACGCACGGACTTCATGGCACACACGAGGAGGCCAACCAATCCGGACACATAATACAAGACGACGAACCTTAGTTAAATGTAATTCTCTCCGACCAAAGGAGAAACTGACATACCTCCGACCAATCAGGAGGAAAACTCCACGCTTGACCTGACCTTGAATCTCACGCATGCTGGGAATGGCACCTTCCAGCATTAAGAAAACTATCGCTTCTATTAGGTCAGCAACTCTGACAACACTCGCCAAGTGTTCTGTCAGATCACATTCATAGCATCTCCCAATGCTCTACCACTACAATTACTTGAATTTTAACACGCCTCGCCACAACATGAGCCATAATCGGCAACCTCCAACGCTCATCATCGAGTCCCAAACTCACCGCGGAACCTTCACATCTCACGCCAAATCCAGGGTGAACACAACCCATACACATGCAGAAGCGCAGGACTTAGAGCTCACTGGGACATCTCTGCCCAATCTTGCCTCGAAATTCGTAAAGATAACCAAGACCGACACGTCATTTCTGACGTCACAGAGCTTGACAAGAACATCGGCTCGACAAATCAACAGCTCAACAGAAGATCATCCGCTAACCCGAGCACAATTCTCGATCAGAACATCCGTTCTGCCACCTCAAACCACAATCTCGACACCTCAGGGGCTGGATAATCTCAGACTGTAGTGGCCAAACTCTATAACAGCTCCCTCAGAGCACACCCACGGCCATTTAACCACGAACAATCCTCACCAGCCACCTGACCTCACTGCAAATTCCTCGAACACAGCACTGTAGATCCGCACCTGCCGACAACCTCTGCCCAATGCTGCACAACTAGGGTCACATCCCATCGGGAAGAAATCTCTCTATCACATCCCTGGGCCCCACGTTGGCACTCCAACGAAAACACCAACCGCCTTCACAGCGCCAACGCAGCGCACTCAAGCTCTTACGCGAGAAACCAAGCAGAAAATAAACTATCGACTGTACTGGACCTTACGGACTCTAATCACTGCAATATCTTAAATTTTCATGTACGTCCACAACCACGCTCTGATACCAACTGTGACGACTCAAGATTCGGATACCGAGAAGAGCCCGATACCATTCGAATCTTGACCCGCCGCCCACGAGCCGGAGGGCTAGGAAGGGCTGAAAGGAGTGTTGAGGTACAAAGAAACAGAAATAAAGCAGGACAACTCAACAATTAACAGAAATAAATAAACAACTACAACATATTCCAATCCAACAGAAGTACACCGAGCGAGCACTAGGCCCGACGAGTTGGCAACTAAAATCCTCCGCGCAGAACCCTCGAACCTCGAGGAAGAACCGCCGGACCTGAAAAGCAGGGGTGAGCTTCCTATCATTAGCTCAGTAGGGATCCCATGGAACCCCAACCGTAAACAGCGGCGGTAACGAAAAGCAGCAACAACATTAGGAAAAGTAAACCGGTGGCCGATAAAAACTCGACACTATAGCTACTCCTACTGTAGCAGAAAACATGTCCCGATCTCACAGTAGGGGAACTACCAGACAACAACCACCCTGGTCACACTGCCAGAGGAAAACATAACGACAACCCTATCGCGGACCGAACACTGCCTAAGGAAAAACCCTCGGTGATGCCCACCGGGACTGTAATGCCCCAGATCTTTGTTGGATCCTTAGTGGATCTTTGTCGGATCTTTATCCGATCTTTCGGATCCTTTTTGGAGAGTTCGGATCGCTTTTGTAGCTCCCGAGTTGGGGTTTTCGATCCATGTGGGTTTGTCTCTCATACTAGTTACGGAACCCTACGGTGAGCTTATTTCTCAATTCATCAACTCGTGAATGATACAGTTACGATGTACTCTTTGAGCTGATCGTTTTGACTACTTTTGCGTATTTTTATGAACTAGTGAATTTTTGACGCATTTTACGGATTTTCAGAAATTAGAAAAATTTCTAATTTCTCCTTTTCTAACCCACCTCTCTCTCTCTCATCTCACTCACGCCCTCACTCTCTCTCTCTCTCCCGTTCTCTCTCGTTCTCTCACACTCTCAACTCCGACTGCAGACGAAGGCAGCCGTGGGTGAGGTGACGATGCTGGGGAGCTACTGAGGCGCGTGATGGAGAGAGGATCGGTGCGGTTTGGGCGCGATCCCGAACGGTGGATTCAAAGTCAACGGTTTGGTTTACGATGTGGTTTTCGGTGTGGTTTAGTCGCTTCGGCGCTCTATTTCTTCGGTGGAGGTAGGGAGATGGACCGTCACTTCGTTCCGCACATTTTCCATACTTTTGTGCGTAGTTTGGTGCTCGATCGGGGGAGATCGGGCCGGTTTAGTGAAAATTGTCATTTTCGGACTTTTCAGAGTTCACCGGAAAACATCAGCCATTTGCGGTGTGGTTAGTGTCGAAATGACCGCTGGGATGTCTGGATCTCATTCACGTCAGTTTCGTGTTAATCGGTTGTCATTCGGGGCCGGTAGGAGTCCAGGAACCCCGGTGACTCGTTTAGGGTCGATTCGTTGGAATTGCCCCGATCTCGCGTTTTAGCGCCCGCATGTGGGCTTTTTAGCCTCCCGAAGTCATTTCTTGTCATTTAGCTTTGTATCCTCTGTGCTTCGGTGTGAATGGGGCGTGGAACGGGCCAATTTGATGTTTCCACTGTTTTCCCGCCGTGACCGGTGTAGCGGTCATTTCAGAGACCGTCACAGTCTCTGACGGCCCTACGATAGACCGTCACAGGCTTTGGGCGTTTTAATTTTGTGAGGCTGTGGGAGTGTGACGGTCCACCATTGGTGCGTCATGGCCCTTTGACGCATCCAGGTAGGTGCGTCACATCCATTTCATTTTCTTGAGGTTCTGGTATGCCGGTTGCCCTGACGGCCCAGTCCTCGTGTGTCATAGCCCTGTAACGCGCCTTTCTTGGGCCTTACATGTTGTTTAACCGGATTTGACCGTTTGAGTCGGTTCATGTAACGGTCGTCCCCCTACGTGTCATAGCCTTGTAACGCGCCTATCCTAGGCCGTTACATGCTGTTTGACTGAGTTTGGGTTGCTGTGTCGGTTGGCTCTAACGGCCTTGCCCCCATGCGCCAGGGTGCTGTAACGCATCCGTGCTGGACCGTTACCTTCTGTTCGACCAGTTTTTAGGCTTGGGCCTATTGACCCTAACGCAGCTATCCTGGTGTGTTAGGCTGCTGTAACGCGCCTGGCCTGGTGCGTTACGTAGTACGTGTTCTGGTTGAGGGCCTGTTGGCTCTGACGCACCTGTCCTAGTGCGTCAGGCTCGTGTAACGCGCCTGTGTCGGTGCGTTACAACCCTGTTGTGGCCGTGATGGCCGTTGGGTTGTTCGGTGTTCGCACGTGTGTTGGTCGGTCGTAGGTTGTGTCCTAGGGTTGTGTTTGGGTGGCAGTGGTCTTCTGGATCGGTCGGGTTAGGTGACTGGGTGCGATCTTTTCCCTGACTACGACAGTTCCCTAATGACGCAATCTAGAACTGCCAATGCCCTTGTCTCTGGTTGCGTGGCGACTGTTCCGTGACTGCCGAGTCTGCCTAGCAGTTGAATGACGGCCCGTTTTGCCCAGAGTGTCGTTATTGCTGCTTCAATTTTTGCTTGTCTTGGCTTGATCTCGTGGTCTGCCCGTGACCCGTGGGTGTCTGTTGACGTCCTATGAGGGCAGTGACCATGATGGGACAGCCAGGGATGCTTGTGCTTACGGCGTGTGGGTCTGTGCGTCAGTTGTTTGTGTCGGTGTTGTCTGGCTCCGGTCAACCAGGGGTTACCCAGGGGTTGACAGGTGGCTTTGTGTGTCTCGGCGATTCTGTCCAGCTCGAGACATTGGTTCTGGATACCTCGATGTGTCATCCTACCTCGGTCCGTGTGTCCAGGTGTACTGAGGGTTCTCGATGTTCCCTCAGGTCTCCGTGCATCATTTTCTTGCAGAGTGTGTTGTTTTCCCTGACTTAGGAGTTAGACCGATTGGCGGATTATTCCGCTGTTCGTGACGATCTTGCCTTTGAGTCGTCCGACTCAAGGATCATTGCACTGGTAGGTCTAGTTGCCTTGTCCTGAGTCGGTCGGCAGTTGTCTGTACTGCCATTGGTGCTTGGAAGTACGGGTGACAGTATCTGTTTAACCTGTCTGTACTTCGGCACTTGTGTTTTGGGTCACTGTGTTCGTGAGCCTACACTTTCTGTTACCCTCGACTTTCAGTTGTTGACCCACCTCAGGAGTGGTGGGAGGGGTGCTCCCGTTAAACGGTTCCTAAGCTAGTTCCGTGGGCTCCCGGCTCAGTTACCGTAGCGTCCTACGGTGGGAGAATACTACCTAGAGGTCTGGCTTAGGCGAGAGCCAGTGTGTGAACACGTGGTTAGGGGCTTGTGGACGAGGCGCCGACGGGCGTTCCCCTGACTAGTTACTCGAATTCGGCTACTGTTCTGGTTTGAGTCCGGTCAGCGTGTACTGGAGTCTCCGCCTGTTCGGTGAGGCGTTGTTAGGCTCGGTACGTGTGGTGCAGCATAAGACGTCAGTGGACGCAGCTGGCTGTGGAGAGGCACTCCCGTCACGTGACACGTGACTCTCAGCATTTCTGTGCATCGCGACCTTCCCGGGTTAGCCTTTCTGTGGCTGTACTCGAGGTCGGTGTTCTGTCGCCTCCGCGACGTTCTGGTCATGCGTGGGGCAGTGTGCACAATGTCCTGGTCGTGTTGTCGGTTATTGGTCTAGGTTTTCCTAGGCTTTCTTGTTGTCGGTGCAGGTCTTCGCTTTAGGCCTGGCGTCTTGTCGATAAATTGGCAACTCCTAACTGTGTCAGCTCTGAGTCGCCTTCCTGCTGTTGCTTGGAGTAGTTTGGGGTGCCGAGGTTAGTTCGGTAGCCGTTGTTTGGCACGGGTTCTTTCCCCTCTTCCTTAGCTTGCTCCCTACTCCTACTACCCGTCTGTTCCTTTACTGCGTTCTAGTGTAGACTTGTAGCTTCTAGTGTAGCTTTCCTGTCTGGCTACTCTTGTTGTTTACCCTACAGTTTTAGTGTGTGACTGCGTGTTTTTCAGTGGGGATCCGCGTGACCCCTACTGAGCCAGCGACACGAGGCTCACCCCTGCTTTTCAGGTGGGGTGATGTTCATTCTGCTTCCATGGCTCCTGGATCTGCGTGCTGTTGTGGCCAGCTGGTACCCTCGTCGGGCTTCCCCCGACTTTCTGGTACATCTTTCTTTTCTGTTGACTGTACTTGGTAGACTTGCTATCTTTCCTTTGGACTTGACTCTGGGTATGTAATCTGTTAATTAAAAAGTAATTTTATTTCCGCTACTTTAGCAAACCTGCTTAATGAAATTTAATTGGTTATTGTTATATCTATTAGTTCAATGTACTCTACACACACCTTTTATCCCTTCAGAGCTTTTCCACTCTTGGGAGGCCTCGCGGGTTCCAAGTGGTATTAGGTGTATTCGATAGTCCTATCGGGTATATCTGGTATCCGGGGTCCGGGTCGCCACAGTTGGTATCAGAGCGGTGTTCTGAGATGTTCGGAGTTCTTTTCTGAGCTATCAGAGCGTTGTCGTGTGAAGTACATGGGAATCTCAGATATACAGTTACCAGAGTCGTTAAAGTCCAGTACAGTCTTCAGCTGGCTTCGGTTTTACAGTTCAGTGTCGCTTGGTTTTTCGTGTATCATCTTGTGTGTGCTGTTCTAGCACTGTGCACGGTGATTTTACTCTCGTCAGGGTGTGACGAGGTGCCTCTTTTCCGTTGTGATGTTTGTCTTGATCATGCCATACTTGGCAGTGTTCGTCGGAAGGCTTGAATCTGCGGTACGTTGTTCGAGGGTTTCTTGTAAGTTGTTCAGGTTGCTGTTGACCTTTGGCCTTGGTCTGATGACCGTACACGTCTCACGTTGTTTTGGTCGTCCTGGCTTGAGTCTATTCAGCTCCTGATGTGCTTCATTTTGGTTGAAGTGCTCGATTAGATTCCGTGATTGAGAAGTTGCTCAGGCAAGTTAGGATTTTCCCTTCCTGGTGAGCTTTTGTTGTCGAGCTTGATGCTTCTCGTCCCGTCTGGTGGATTCTTTTCGAGGTTTGCCTTGGAACTGCTGTCTTAGTGGTGCCTTTGTCCTGTGTCTACTTAAGTGTGGGCAACTTTATTCTGAGCCTGATCTGCTTCTTGCTGTATGGTTGCTTGGCTTTGGACCTAATCCTTGTGTCGAGAGCTGTTGTGTGTCGTGGTTTATCGTGCTGTGTCCAACGGTCGATGTGTTGTGAGGACTCATTTATTGTTTCAAGACGTGGGGGTAAGCTGAGATTAGCATTTTTCCTTGTGCTTTGCGCTGAAGCTGCTGCTCTTCTCCTGTTGCACTTAGGCTCTTGTGATCGGGTGTTCGCTAGATCGGTGCTCGTGGCGTGTTATTTGCGATCTTCATAGATTGCGATGGCGCCTAGTGTGTGCTGAGATGCGATTACCGAGGTTATTCTATTGCCTATGTGCGTTCCTTGTGTGCGCGGTGGAAGCGAGTGGGTTGGCTACCCACTGGTCCAGGATCGTTGTTGTTAGATTCTGGCCGGTCGAGAGATTTGCTTCTTCTCGATGTGACTTCGTCTTGGCTTCTTGTGCCTTGACTCTGTCTGTTGCCTTACTGTTGCTGGAGTTATTCTGCTATCGGTATTGGCCTCTGCAAGTGTTGGGGAATTTGTCAGCATTCCTGCTGATTGAGTACCCTCTACTTCGCGTTTCTTCTCGTGGGTGTTGTGCTCTCGAGGCATGTCGGTTGTCCTTGAGATGTGTTCCCCGAGATTGTGGCTTTCCTTGTCATTTTCTCATTGTTGTGCGTCCTTCTTGGTTAGCTGCTCGATGCATGACTTGTTCTCTATAGTCGTGTGATCAGCTATCGTTGTGCCTTGATGTGACCCTGCTTGCAGTCATGTTCCGTGGCTCCGTGTGTTATACGGAGCCAGAATCCTGCGAGTATTGTCGCTGTGTTGTTTCGTGGGTGCTGCTTCCGTATGATTTTGTGTTTCTTCCTTGGACCATTGTCTTGTCAGTATCTTGCCATACTCTTCTTTCCTGGTAGAGTTAGCTTGCAACTCGGTCGGATGTGTTGTCTGATGAGGACTGACTTGACTGTGCTTATGGTCCAGCAGTGTTGTTGTCGTTGGCGTCCTATGTGCCAGGTGTTCCCTGCCACCTTTGGCACTGGAGCCGATGATGTGGTCGAGCTGTCAGCTATGATGACTGTGTCCCCTTGTGTAAGCTGCTGCTTGCCATGCTGTCGTTGTGTTTCTCGGTATCGATTGTCTGTTGTTGTGGCAGTCGTGTCTCTATTTCTGATGAGACGTGAACGACGTTGCCCTATTTCGGAGGTGTCGGACTTATGTTCACTTGCGTGGTGCTCTGCCTAGAGCGTGTGCTTGTGATGGTGGTCTGACTGTCTTCCTCTGAGTTGTGTTTCTCGAGATTTTTGTTGTTTCGTGGTTGCATCTGTTGGGTTGTCCATCCCTGCTTCGTCCTTCTTGTTAGTCCTTTAATTTCGAGGACAAAATTTCTTGAAGGAGGGGAGGATGTAATGCCCCAGATCTTTGCTGGATCCTTAGTGGATCTTTGTCGGATCTTTATCCGATCTTTCGGATCCTTTTTGGAGAGTTTCGATCGCTTTTGTAACTCCCGAGTTGGGTTTTTCGATCCGTGTGAGTTTTTCTCTCGTACTAGTTACGGAACCCTGCGGTGAGTTTATTTCTCAATTCATCGACTCGTGGGTGATACAGTTGCGATGTACTCTTCGAGTTGATCGTTTCGACTATTTTTACGTATTTTTTTGAATTCGTGCATTTTTGACGCATTTTACGGATTTTCGAAAATTAGAAAATTTTCTAATTTCTCCTTTTCTAACCCACCTCTCTCTCTCTCATCTCACTCACGCCCTCACTCTCTCTCTCTCTCTCCCGTTCTCTCTCGTTCTCTCACCCTCTCGGCTCCGGCTGCGGACGGAGGCGGCCGTGGGCGAGGTGACGATGCTGGGGAGCTGCTGAGGCGCGTGATAGAGCGAGGATCGGTGCGGTTTGGGCGCGATCTCGAACGATGGATTCAAAGCTGACGATTCGGTTCATGATGTGGTTTTCGGCGTGGTTTAGTTGCTTCGGCGCTCTGTTTCTTAGGTGGAGGTAGGGAGATGGACCGCCACTTCGTTCCGCACATTTCCCTACTTTTGTGCGTAGTTTGGTGCTCGATCGGGGGAGATTGGGCCGGTTTAGTGAAAATCATCATTTTCGGAGTTTTCAGGATTCACCGGAAAATGGCAGCCATTTGCGGCGTGGTTAGTGTCGAAATGACCTATGGGATGTCTGGATCCCATTCACGTCAGTTTCGTATTAATCGGTTGTCATTCGGGGCCGGTAGGAGTCCGGGAACCCCGGTGACTCATTTAGGGTCGATTCGTTGGAATTGCCTCGATCTCGCGTTTTAGCGCCTGCATGTGGGCTTTTTAGCCTCCCGAAGTCATTTCTTGTCGTTTAGCTTTGTATCCCCTGCGCTTCGGCGTGAATGGGGCGTGGAACGGGCCAATTTGGCGTTTTCACTGTTTTCCCGCGGTGACCGGTGTAACGGTCGTTTCAGAGACTGTCACAGTCTCTGACGGCCCTACGATAGACCGTCACAGGCTTTAGGCATTTTAATTTTGTGAGGCTGTGGGAGTGTGACGGTCCACCATTGGTGCGTAATGGCCCTCTGACGCATCCAGGTAGGTGCGTCACAGCCATTTCATTTTCTTGAGGTGCTGGTATGCCGGTTGCCCTGACGGCCCAGTCCTCGTGCGTCACAGCCCTGTAAAGAGCCTTTCTTGGGCCGTTACATGCTGTTTGACTGGATTTGACCGTTTGAGACGGTTCATGTAACCGTCGTCCCCTTGCGCGTCACAGCCTTGTAACGCTCCTGTCCTAGGCCGTTACATGCTGTTTGACTGAGTTTGGGTGGCTGTGTCAGTTGGCTCTAACGGCCTTGCCCCCATGCGCCAGGGTGCTGTAACGCGTCCGTGCTGGACCGTTACCTTCTGTTCGACCAGTTTTCAGGCTTGGGCCTGTTGGCCCTGACGCACCTATCCTGGTGCGTTAGGCTGCTGTAACGTGCCTGGCCTGGTGCGTTACGTAGTTCGTGTTCTGGTTGAGGGCATGTTGGCTCTGACGCACCTATCCTAGTGCGTCAGGCTCGTGTAACGTGCCTGTGTCGGTGCATTACAACCATGTTGTGGCCGTGATGGCCGTTGGGTTGTTCGATGTTCGCCCGTGTGTTGGTCGGTCGTAGGTTGTGTCCTAGGGCTGTGTTTGGGTGGCAGTGGTCTTCTGGATCGGTCAAGTTAGGTGACTGGGTGCGATCTTTTCCCTGACTGCGACAGTTCCCTAATGACGCAATCTAGAACTGCCAATGCCCTTATCTTTGGTTGCGTGGCGGCTGTTCCGTGACTGCCGGGTCTGCCTAGCAGTTGAATGACGGTCCGTTTTGCCCAGAGTGTCGTTATTGCTGCTTCAGTTTTTGCTTGTCTTGGCTTGATCTCGTGGTCTGCCCATGACCCGTGGGTGTCTGTTGACGTCCTATGAGGGCAGTGACCATGATGGGACAGCCAGGGATGCTTGTGCTTACTGCGTGTGGGTCTGTGCGTCGGTTGTAGACATGCCACTTTTGACATTGTTGCGAGTAGATCTCGTATTATATTATGATGCCCCAAAGCGACCCTCCCGGTCGAATGATTTAAATGGTCTTCAATTTTCTGACGAGATTGAATAATGATGAAATATGCATTCATGGTCCGAGCACATTGTTGGTCTGAGCATATGTATAACAAAGGTCCGTGCACATATCACTGTTAGGTCAGTGCACGTTTCTGTTTATGTGTACATATAGGTCGGTGTATACACATAAGGTCAGCATATAGGTCGGTGCATATGTACGTGCTCATTTGGCATATAGCATCGGTGCACCTTTAGCATATTGCATTAAGGTTAATGCACCTTTTAGCTAGTGCACTAAGGTCAGTGCACGTTGCTTGGCACGTGTTATAAAGGCAGTGCACATCAGTTATGCTATTCAAAGTTTGTGCAAGTCTTTGTATACATAGGTCTGTGCACTTTTGCACCTTGAGCGTATACACGTCCATGCATCTTTCCCCTCAAGCCATATTCATGCATACACAAAGTGGGTTGGTGTGTGCAGGGTCGGTGCAGCTTTCGCTGCAAGAGCAAGTCAGGGCAGTTTCCATTTAGGTCAGTGCATATGCATGCATCTAGAAGAACAAAGTCTGTGCATGTTCTTGTAATTTCCTAATAAGGTCGGTGCACATAGGTCAGTGCACATTAATACAAGGTCAATGCACGTTTTGGTCTCCACGCTAGAAGTCGGTGCATGTCTACCTTCTACACAAGATGACCAAGTCAGTGCAGACCAGGTCGGTGCACTTTGTGTGTAGTTTGCATTTAGGGTCGGTGCACGTCACTATTATCATTGCACGACTGAGGTCAGTGCATCTTTGCCTTGTGTTAAAACAAGGTTGGAGCATATCCTTTCTTAGGCATAAACACGTCGGTGCACCTTTTCCTGGGTGAAGCCAAGTCGGTGCAAGTCTGCACCGACCTCAGCACACACACGTAAGTGCACCTTTTCCCCAGGGGAAGAAGTCAGTGCAAACAAGCCTTGCACCGACTTCAGCCTGCACCCCTTGCACCGACCTTCATCAGCCCTCGAGCGAAGCCTGCACCGACTTCATCTGCTGCGAGGCCAACTCGGTGCAAGCCTGCACCGACTTCATCTGCTGCGAGGCCAACTCGGTGCAAGCCTGCATCGACACCCCCTTTCAGCAAAGCCAAGTCAGTGCAAGCAAGGCCCTGCACCGACTTCAGCCTTCAACCAGCCCACGCCCTACACCGACCTTGTCTGCTGCGAGCGGAGGCTACACCAAGTCGGTGCAGGCCTGCACCGACCCCTCTTCTACTGCGAGGGCGCCCTGCACTGACTTCACCCACGCCCTGCACAGACTTCACCCACGCCCAGCACCGACCCCTGGCTGCCCTGCACCGACTTCAGCCCGTGCGAGCACGCCCTGCACTGACTTTCGCCTGCAGGCTGCACCGACTCCTGGCAAGCCTGCACGGACTTCAGCACCCCCTGCACCGACTTCAGCCCTTGCCTGCACCAACCCCAGCTACGCGCGAAGCCTGCCTGCACCGACTTCAGCAGCTGCGGTGCAAGAGTTGCACCGACCCCTCCCCTCTTTACTGCGAGCATCAAGGTCTGCACCGACCTTGGCTGGGCAGAAGCCTAATGTGCACCGACCCTATCAGAAACGTAGGTAAATATGAAGATTGCACCAACCTTCATTTAGCAGCATTGGAAGTGTGCACCGACTTTACAGATGAGGAAGAGGCCATGAACTTATGTGCACTGACCTCACCATGAAAGTTGCACCGACCTTCTCAAAGATGCACTGACCTTAAGACCTGCACCGACTTCAGAGGCAGGTTATTCCAAATGTGCACCGACCCTGTCCTTCATATGCACGGACCTCATGAAGCAGGCAGTAAAATGTGTGTCGACCTTAGTATGCACATAAGGATATCTGCACCGACCTTAATTCACTTCAGAGGCATATGTGTATCGACCTGCTTGCAATGTAGCACGAAATGTGCACCGACCTGCATGTGAGGGAATATGAAACATGCACCGACCCTAGCTGGGAAGCAACGTGTGCTTGGAACAGCGTCATGCACTGACCCTCTTGCTGAAGTTTAAAGCTTGCATGGACCTTAAAAGAGTGAGAGATGCACCAACTTCGATGCTGAATTCAAATGTGCACCGACCCTATTCCAATGTGCACCGACCTCAGAAAGCAAAGTAGGGTATGTGCACCCACCTTCATATGGAATAGACTAAAATGTGCACCGGCCTCTATTAACGAACTTCAGTTGTGCACGGACCTTCCACATGTGCTTAGGCTTTGGTGTGCTAAGTCTGTACCGACTTCTGTGCTGCAAACGTGCATGGACCTACTCATGTGCACTAACCCATCAGATCTGCACCGACCCTGTACATATCTTTTAGCTCATGTTGAGACCCTTGTCCCCATCTCTTTATTCCCTGGTCCCCCCTTCCTCCCTCTGCATGCCATGATTCTCAACCCAACACCCCCACCTCCTGGGCCAGCTAACCCACGTTCCCTTTGCACCCTTCGCATAGACCCACCACTGACTGCCACACCCAAAAAGATGTTTCCCACTACCTCTGCCCTCTGCCAAAACCCACATGAACCCCCACACGATAGGGGGGCATCTTGGAGATCCATTCAAACCAGGCTACCCACTCAGGGGATTCGAGAGCAAGAGAACCGAGACCCTCCCTTCCTGATTCCTCCCACTTCCCAGAACCCACACACTCCCAGACTCTCCCATTCCCCCCTGGAGACTCCACTCCGATCATCCATTGCCGCCTCCCAGAAGCAACCCTCCACAGCCATTCCACTCCACCCGGACCATCCACTTCCACCTCCCAGAAGCGACACTTCACCCTTCCTTCTCTTCTCTCATGCAGACACCCCCATGATCTCTCTAACACTCACGACACCCCACTCTGCTGAATCTCTCCCCCTCCCTCTCTTTCTCCCTTTAGCCGTAGACACCGCCAACGCCACCTCCGGACGCCCGCCGGCCGCTGCACGCACTCCCTGCGTCTCACCGTGAAGTTGCATGCATCACCACCTCCCCGCCGCTGCCGTCGTAAACTCCGTCGCCACTGCCGCTGAGCTTCCCCGACGCAGACGCCTACTTTCTCTCTCTCCCTCTTCACTTCTCTGTCTCCTCCTCCCACGATCTCTCTCTGGTCCTCTCTTTTCTTTTCCTTTTTCTCTCTTCTTCTCTCTGTTTCTCTCCCCCTCCGTTTTCCTCCCCCCCCTCTGTCTCTCCTCTTTCTCTCTTTCTTCCTCTCCCCCTCCGTCTCTTCGCCCCCCGCCGGTTCTCTCTCTCTCCTTCTTGGTCCTCTCCTCCTCCCCCTCTAGCTAACCCCCTCTCCTTCGTTCTCACTTTCTTTCCTCTTTTTTACTTTTCTTTTATCTTGTTTATCACGTTTCTTCCTCTCACCCTCCTTCTATTTCTCTGCATCCATCTCTCCCGTGGCCTCTCTTTCATATGCATATATATATATATATCACATATCCTCCCTTTTATTTTCCTTATCTAAAAACAGTCAAATAATAAAAAAAATACAAAAATAGAGGGGAGTTTCCTCCTCTCCTTCTACTTCTCTCAGTCTGTGCGTGAGTATGCTTGTAGGTGTGTATGGTATGGAGCCAAAAGGGACCTGCCGGTCCGATCTTTGTTGAAGTCGGTGGAGTAAAGAAGGTCGAGGGCACGAGAAGATACCCCACTCCGCCGTGTACTCACGTCGCCCCCCCCCCCCCCCGCCTTGGAGGAGCTCCCACGAGCCCGTCGTCAACCTCTTAATAAGCTTACTCACCACGTCGTCTTATTTGCTTTTGTTTCATTAGCTGTGTTGCATTGCATGCATTATTATCTGTCGCCCCCATTGCGTCTCTCTCCCTGAGAGACTCCTCCTTGTTCATTCATCATATCATCTATCTACCCTTTTACGTCTAAAAGGGGTTTCAAACAACACCAACCAGGTGCGCGTTTAAACATGATTCTGCTACTTTCATATCAAGGGACCGGTACTACACTATTTTCATTCTAATCCACCGTCCGTCTTTTTCGTCTGCTGTGTTTTGCAAGGGTAACCGAAGGAAGCCCTCTTCGTCGGCCGGCTGAAGGAAGAGGAAGAAGAAACCCACATAATCCCGTTGCCTGGAGGCAAGACGCAATCATTCTTCTATTTCGAGGTACACTACCTCTGGCGATCACACCCTCCTTACTCCCGTTGTGTTAGTTCTTTACTTTATCGTCACCCTGGCGGAGGACCATCCCCGTGGCGGTTCCCCTCCCCATTTAATTCTTGTTTAAACCCCGTCGACGGAACTAGTTCCTCGCGGCGATTCTATCTTCTGTTCTTTGTTCTCACCTCGCTGATGGAACTAGTTCCTCGCGGTTGTTTTATTTCCTATTCTCCGTTCTAACCCCGTTGATGGAACCCATTCCTCTCGGAGGTTTTTATTTTTTGTACTTTCGTTCCACCCCCGTTGACGGAACCCGTTCCTCGCGGTGGTTTCATTCCCTGTACTTTCGTTCTAACCCCGTTGACGGAATCCGTTCCTCGCGACGGTTTCATTTTCTGTACTTTTATTCTAACCCCGTTGACGGAACCCGTTCCTCGCGGCGGTTTCATTTCCTGTACTTTCGTTTAAACCCCGTTGACGGAACTAGTTCATCGCGGTGGTTTTACCTTCTGTTCTTCGTTCTCACCTCACTGATGGAAGTAGTTCCTCGCGGTGGTTTTATTTTTTATGTTCTTCCGTTCTAACCCCGTTGACGGAACCCGTTCCTCGCGGAGGTTTTTATTTTCTGTCCTTTCGTTCTAACCCCGTTGACGGAACCCGTTCCTCGCGGTGGTTTCATTTCCTGTACTTTCGTTCCAATCCCGTCGACAGAATCCGTTCCTCGCCGTGGTTTTATTTCCTGTACTTTTGTTCCAACCCCGTTGACAGAATCCGTTCCTCGCGGTGGTTTCATTTCCTGTACTTCCGTTCCAATTCCGTTGTGGAGGCGCTTTTCGGTTTGTTTTTCTCTTTATCTTTCTTGGCGCGGTGCGCGGGTTTATTAAGTGCGTGGGCGTGCCAGTCACCGGAGTGACAATTTATTCGGGCTCCGAGGAGCCCATGGTGCGCTCGATCTGACTTCGTCAGACGATTGTGGGGTTCGTGTCGGGACCGAATCCCGTCGCGCCATAAAGGTCACGGCGTCATTTACATCCCCCATACGAGGGAATACCCTTGATTAATTGCCGAAATTAGGGGCCCTGCGGCCGAAAAGAATAATACTAATTGTGCAAGAAAGAGATAGGAATGGATCACACTGAGGGTTGTATTCAGACCACAAACCGCTGGTCATGTCGGTCACTCGTGGACCTTTTCATATTCGGACACGGGTCCATGATGGAAACGCAACAGGAAAAGCCAGGACAAATCCGTTCAAGTGTTTGCCGAACACCCGGCAATTTTAGTGATGACTCGGAGGGCGTCCGGAACGAGGAGCAAACCCGGTCTGATCAAGAAGTCGGCCCGAGGCTAGGTCGAGACCGGACCATGTCGGGATGACTCCCAAGATCCGAGCTCGGCCTGAGAGGGCGGCATTATTATTCCTTTTGCCCCGGGTCGCGGGGAGAGATGGGGGGCTGCAGTGTGGGCCCTAGCGTCTTTTATTTGGGGTTTTCTTGGTTATATGTTCTGATCTCTGATTTGCCATTTACTACCCTTCCCTTTTTATGCCTCTGTCCGGGATGATTTTCTATCCTTTTATTCATCAATGTCGTTATTACTATCATTATTTTCTTTACAATTTTTATTACCCCTCCCACCTCTTTTATCATTATTAATGCTGCGTATTCAAAGTCCTTTAACTAGCATAATTCTCATTAATTCATTTGTTGTTGTTAAGGCTCTTATCATGATATATCTTTGTGTGTATGTGGTGTGCCGGCGAAGGAGAAATAGGGGTGTACCGCTGGAGACAAGAGTGTGCCGCTGGGGGACGGAGGGGCGTACCGCTGGGGACAATAGGGGCGTACCGCTGGAGCTTAGAGGGGTGTACCGCTGAAGCCAATGAGGGAGTACCGCAGGAGGTAATAGGGGTGTACCGCTAGGAGGCTCAAAAAGGGGTGTACCGCTGAAGGTTTGAAGGGGTGTACCGCTGAAGGTTTGAAGGGGTGTACCGCTAGGGGCTACTTGGAGCGTGCCGCTGAAGGCTGCTTGGGGTGTGCCGCTGAAGGCTGCAACGGCGAGGGTGTACCGCTGGGGCCATAGCTGGAGAGTGTGTCGGTGAAGGAGGGGGGGTGATATAAAGTATGTACGTTCCCCAGCCTCAAGTCTATACACTGCCTATTCAACCAGCACACAAAGTCTATGCGTCCTTTAGTCTAAAGTCTGTACATTGCCTATTGACCGCAGCTCGAAGTCTATACATTGACTGCTCAAAGTCTGTACATTATCCATTGGCTGCAGTTCAAAGTCTATACATTGGCCGTTGGCTGCAGTTCAAAGTCTATACATTGGCCGTTGGCTGCAGCTCGAAGTCTATACATTGGCCGTTGGCTGCAGTTCAAAGTCTATACATTGGCCGTTGGCTGCAGCTCGAAGTCTATACATCGGTGACCCCAAAGTCTACACGTTGCAGCTCAAAGTCTATACATCGTCCAGCATAAAGTCTATACGTTGCGACATGAAGTCTGTACATTGCAGCATGAAGTCTATACATTGCCAAGCCCAAAGTCTGTACGTTGTAACATGAAGTATGTACATTGCTTGTTGCTGCGCTTGTGCCTCCGTCTGCCAAGTCTGTACACTGGATCCCATTGAGACGGTGGATGGGGGTGTGCCGGCGAAGGGAGAGAGGCGAAGGGAGGGAGTGTGCCGCTGAAAGGGCCAGGAGGTTGTGTCGTTGAAGGGCCATCAGAGTGTGCCGCTGAAGATGGGCAGTGTGTATCGCTGAAGGCCCTCTGGAGCGTGCCGTTGGAGGTTGGGAAGGGCGTACCGCTGAAGGCGGTCTGGGGTTGGAAATCTTAGGGGGAGGGGGTCCACTCTCCCTCTGTTTCTCTTAAGGCTTTTCTTTTCTTCTTCTCTTGATCTTCAGGTAGTTTTTATACAAATCTTTTTTCCTTCTTCTTGCAATCTGTTGTTGCTCTGTTTATTTGTTACTTTTGTTATCTTTCAATGTGTATTTATTATCCCATTTGTTTGTTGCATCCTTTTGCCTCTTTTAATGTTTTGTTATTTTCTCACGAAAATTCGGCAGCATCTCCCCTTAACCCGGGGCGTAAGGGAGATAAAGGGAACGCGCCCACATGGAGTGGCGGAACCCGACAACTGGAGGTGGGCGCCCGAGGGCAGCAACACCTTTATTTTAAGCAACGGGCCTGAGGATCCATGGGGTTAGACAAGCTGAGGTGGGGCTCAGAGGAGGGTGTGCCGCTGAGGGCCTGAAAGGGGTGTGCCGCTGAGGGCCAATTGGGGTGTGCCGCTGAGGGCCAATGGGTGCGTGCCGCTGAGGGCCAATGGGTGCGTACCGCTGAGGGCCAATGGGAGTGTGCCGCTGAGGGCCAAAACAAGTGTGCCGGCCAAGTGCCGGAAAGGTGCATCGCGGGAGGAGACTTGCAGGCCATTGAGGGAAAGAAGGGGGGAATTCAACGACGGGGGTAGGCTACTGGCCACTGGGTGTTCGGAGAGAGGGTAAGGGTCTCCCCCTCCCCTAGGCCAATGAACACAACGGAGGGCCATGGAAGGGAGCGAAGGGCCCATGAGGCCAAGGCTCATGGGAGAAATCACATGGCTACGGAGGTTCCAAAGAAACACCGGGGAGACGTAGAAAGCGAACGATATACCACATGCACTGCGAAGGCGGGAATAAATCAATGGAGACTACAAGAAAGGCCCAAGGAGGGTGATTCTTCATTCATGGGAGGCAAAAGGCCGTAGCCCTACATGCATATTACAAAAGAAAACGGCCAAGCGAGGCCGTGGACAAAGGGAAAAATCGAAGACAAAGAACGGGAGGAGGAATGGAATACAAAAGGGAAGAAAGCATTGGGGCTTAAGACATGGGCCACCGTCCCCAACCCTCTCCCCCCATTACATCAAGCTCTCTTTCTCTTACTCTTGCTTCTTCCCGGTGGTCGTCGGAGGAAGCTCCCGCCGGGACGCCTCTTCTTCTCTTCTCTCTTCTCCTCTGTGGGTGTGTGTGTGTCTCTCTCTGTCTCTCTGTTTTCCTTGTCTGTCCTTTTCCCCCCGTCCCCCTGTGTCTGTCGAACAGGAGGCTTTTTATACTCCCAGCCACCGGCGACTTCGAGCACGACCGTCGAAGGCGGGAAGCCGGCTGTGATGATGGGTTTGACCTGCTCCTGTCCTGGCTGTCAGTGGGGTAGCCTGCATGGCCCAACCCATGGTTGACACCTCATAGAGCTCACTGTGCGCCAAGGATGCGTAGGGCATGGGCACCATGTCGTTTAGCTGTTGAAAATGCCTTACGCTGTGCCGTTGGCGGGCTGCACAAGCGTGCCGCAGGAGAGCCAAAAGGGCGTGCCGCTGGAGCCTCTGTAGGCGTACCGCTGGAGCCCGTTTGGGCGTGCCGCTGAAGGCCCATTTGGGCGTGCCGCTGAAGCCCTTGGGGCGTGCCGCTGAGGGCCTATTGGGCGTGCCGCTGGAGGCCCATTTGGGCGTGCCGCTGAAGGCCCTTTTTTGGGCGTGCCGTTGAGGGCCTATTTGGGCGTGCCGCTGAAGGCCTGCTGGGCATACCGCTGAAGGCCATTGGGGGCGTGTTTCTGAAGGCCATTGGGGCGTGCCGCTGAAGGCCATTGGGGGCGGTTTTGAGCCAGTTGTGAGCACGTGTCGTGGCACATTTAATTTTCTTCGAGGCCCATGGATTGTGGGACTCTTGGTGATTGGTTTCTTTTCTTCAATGTCGTGACTCCGGAGGCGGCTTCACAGCAGCCTGTATACTCGGGGAGCCCGGGCGAACAGTCTCTCCCGGGCTTCTTCACTCGTCGCTGTTGTTAACGCGAGGCCGAGCGTGATATTTGGGTGTGCAATTTTTGGTGTCCACAAATGCCCCCCACCCACGGGTAGCGCAGGCGAAGGATGAGCCGGGCGGTGCCCGTGGGTGTACTGGCTTCTTTTTTTCTCTTTGCCGGCGTTGTTGATAGGGTGTCGGTAGCCGAGGCGGTTGTTGGTCTCGTCATCAGTGCCGACGGGGTGTCGGAGGACCGAAGCAGCATGTTGGTCTCTTCATCAGTGCCGACGGGGTGTCAGGCACTGAAGCAGCTTGTTGGTCTCTTCATCAGTGCCGACGGAGTGTCGGGGACTGAAGCAGTTTGTTAGTCTCTTCATCAGTGCCGACGGGGTGCCGGGGACTGAAACAGTTTGTGTTGTCTCTTGGTCTCTTCATCAGTGCCGACGGGGTGTCGGGAACTGAAGCAGCATGTTGTTCTCTTCATCAATGCCGACGGGGCGTCGGGGACTGAAGCAATTTGTTGTCTCTTCATCAGCGCCGACGGGGTGTCGGGGACTGAAGCAGTTTGTTGTCTTTTTGTCTCATCATCAGTGCCGACGGGGTGTCGGGAACTGAAGCAGCATGTGGTCTCGTCATCAGTGCCGACGGGGTGTCGGAAGCTGAAGCAGTTTGTTGTCTCTTCATCAGTGCCGACGGGGTGTCGGGGACTGAAGCAGTTTGTTGGTCTCTTCATCAGTGCCGACGGGGTGCCGGGGACTGAAGCAATTTGTTGTCTCTTCATCAGTGCCGACGGGGTGTCGGGGACTGAAGTAGCTTGTTGGTCTCTTCATCAGTGCTGACGGGGTGCCGGGGACTGAAGCAGCTTGTTGGTTTCTTCATCAGTGCCGACGGGGTGCCGGGGACTGAAACAGTTTGTTGTCTTTTTGTCTCTTCATCAGTGCCGATAGGGTGTCGGGAACTGAAGCAGCATATGTTGTCTCTTCATTAGTGCCGACGGGGTGTCGGGAACTGAAGCAATTTGTGGTCTCGTCATCAGTGCCGACGGGGTGTCGGGGACTAAAGCAGCTTGTTGGTTTCTTCATCAGTGCCGACGGGGTGCCGGGGACTGAAGCAGTTTGTTGTCTTTTTGTCTCTTCATCAGTGCCGATAGGGTGTCGGGAACTGAAGTAGCATATGTTGTCTCTTCATCAGTGCCGATGGGGTGTCGGGAACTGAAGCAATTTGTGGTCTCGTCATCAGTGCTGACGGGGTGTCGGGAGCCGAAGCAGTTTGTTGTCTTGTCATCAGTGCTGACGGGGTGCCGAGGACTGAAGCAGTTGTTGGTCTCTTTTCTCTTTCTCCTTTTTTTTTGAACCACATTACCGATACAAGCGCCCTTTCGGGTTTTCGCCGGTACCGGCCCCCTCTTGCTTTTGCCCACGCGCCCTTTCGAGTTTTCACGTGGCGGGGTACCCGATTTTGCCCATAGCGCCCTTTCGGGTTTTCGCCACAGCCGGGTTGTTGCCATTTTTGCCCTTGTCCCCGTGTAGGGACAAGTCCGGCGGGGTATCTCCATTTTTAACCCCATTTTTTTTTTGACAAGCGAGGAATATGCGAGTGTCGGCTAGGGCACGAAGGCTTGCGCCGGAAGGTAGGGCTCACTCGTTGGCAAGAAGACAATGCCAGCGCAACGGGAGAATTCGTGCCGATTCGGACGTAGGGTCCGTAATGGCCATATTGTGCAGAGCGAGTGGCTAGGGCACGGGGCCTTGCGCCGGAAAGGAACTTATTCGTTGGCAAGGGGCTAATGCCAACGCAATGGGAGAATTCGTGCCGATTCGGACGTAGGGTCCGTAATGGCAATATTGTGTGGAGTGGGTGGCTAGGGAACGGGGCCTTGCGCCGGAAAGGGGCTTATTCGTTGGCAAGGGACTAATGCCAGCGCAACGGGAGAATTCGTGCCGATTCGGGCGTAAGGCCCGTGACGGTGATTTCGTATGATGGGAGGTGGCTGAGGCACGAGGCTACGTGCCAGGGAATGCCTTGTTTGTTGGCAGGGTAATGGTGCCACTGTGAGGTAAAGTTACAGGGGTAGGGTTGTCTTCGCCTGTGAGGACGCTCGTTCGTATAGGATTATGGGGGTGGAATGTTTTCCCGGGGACATTTATTGGTGTGTGTTATCGACTTACTCCTCCACGTATGTGAGTGGATGAGTATGTAAACGTGTGCACATACATGGGTATATATACACACATATATATATATATATATATTTATTTATTCAGTATCTTATGTATATATAATTTTTTTTGTTTCCCCTCCTTCTATTTTCTCCTTTTGTTCCTCACTTTTTTTTATCTCTTTTTTTTATCCCCTCCTTTCTTCCTTCTCTTCCTCCTTTCCTTTTTTTTCTTTTATTTCATTTCCCCTTTTTCTTTCTTCTCCCTTTCTCTCTTTTTCTTCTTTTTTTGTTCTTCCCCCTCCCTCCTTTTGTATATTTTCTTTTCCCTCTCTCGTTTCCTCTTCTTTTTTCTTTCTTTTTTTTTTATTTTATTCCCCCCCTTTTTTACTTCGTGCCTATATAAAGGGGGCGGGGGGTTCATTCGAACCACCCCGTTCAAACTCCCCCCCTTCTTCTCTTTTCCTGGCAGACGGCCGTTTGCCCCCCCCTCCTTTTCTTCGTCTTCTTCGTCACCGGGAGCCACCGCCGCGGCCTCCGCCGTCGTCATTGTCATTACCGCGGTGAGGGCACCGCCGTAAGGGCCGTCCCCCCCATCTCTCTTCTCTTCTCTTCTCTCCCTCTTTCTCCCTTCTCTTCTTTTTTTTTACCGTGGTCGGCGGCCGGGGCCGGGGGCCCTAGCCCTCTCCATCTCTATCTCCCTATCTCTTGCATCTCCCCTTTTCTTTCTTCTCCTTCCTTCTCTACGGCGTTGTGGTGGGAGTTGTGGTGGGAGGAAGCCGATCGGGCGCCGGCCATGCGTGTCGGCGAGGGCCATTTAGGGCGTGCCGGAGAAAGCGGCCGAGGGGTGTGCCGGGGAGCGCCACTAAGGGCGTGCTGGCGAAGCCTTCGTGGGAGTGTGCCGATGAGCACTGCTAGGGGGCGTACCGGGGAAGACTCTCGGGGCGTGCCGGGCAGCGAAGGGCACAAGCGTGCCGGGGAAGCTCGAGGGGGCTGTGCCGGGGAAGCTAGCACGGGACTGTGCCGGGGAAGCCAACGAGGGACTGTGCCGGGGAGGCCAAGCGCGGGTGTGCCGGGGAAGCCAAGCGCGGGGCTGTGCCGGGGAAGCCTGCCTGGGTGTGCCGGGAAGGCACCCAAGCTTGTGCCGGTGAAGGGCCGCTCCAGGGGTGTGCCGGGGAAGGTCTTCAAGCCAGGGGCGTACCGGCCAAGGTCTTCAAGCCAGGGGCGTACCTCCCAAGGGGCCAAGAGGCTTTAAGCTAGGGGGAGGGACTTCTTTGATCGGCGGACTTCTGGTGTTGCCTCTCGGGGCCCACCATGACTTTGTTGGGGCCGTCACTCCTTGTGGACGCGCACCGTGTTTTCCCTTACGCCTCTGGCATAGGGGAAACTCTGCCGAAATTTCGTCAGAAATTGGCAGTGCTTATTTATTTTACTTGTAGTCAAGCCCCTTTATAGTTCTCCATTTCTCTTTGTCTGCGTGGCTTATTCTGATCTTTGATTTATGTATCTTTACAGACAAATGGCTGCCCCAAGTGGCTCTTCTGCCCCTACTGCTGCTGTCGGTGCCGACCTCATTCCGCGGGGTCCCGTGCTAGCGGTCACTTGGCTCAATGTGGAGGATCTGGACCACAAACATGCGGAAATAGCTGCCTTGGCGGAGTCATCGGGGTCCGACGGTGAGAGCATGGACTTCAGCCGGCTCGTCAGAGTTGAGAGCGGCTTCACCTTTGATCGGGCCGCCGGGGAGTACAGGAAGGACTTTCCGAAGGATAGGCACCTCATTCGATTCCTGAAGCATCTGCGCTCCCGGGATGGGCGAGACTTCCGCACGATAAAGGCCGTCGAGCGGGCCATCCTGCATGCCCGGGACAGTCTATTGTACAGCGTCCCCAGGAGCATCCCGATGTATCTGGTGGGAGAAGCCCGGGAATGGAAGCCGGTCCTGGGGATCGAGGGGGTGCTGCCAGCTGAAGACAAGCTGGTGCTAGCGCCTCAGTTTACTCCAGCAAGATGGGACATGTCTGCCGGGAAGGTGCACAACAAGCCGCCTCGATTCGGCTTATTCTTGGCTCCCTTGAAATGGGGCTACCGAGAAGAGCCCTTCATCTTGGACTGCTTAGCCATCCGGTTCAAGTATGAGCTGTCACTGGGTTGGTTCGGGGAGCTGAAGCTTCAAGACGCCCACAGCTTCCGGGAAGGGGCAGTGGAGTTTACGGAGTATGTATTGTTCAATTACGCCCCGTTGCTGGTTCGGGCCGGCATCTACCACAGCGTATACGCCTCCCGGTATGGCTACCCCATCTCCAAGGGTCTTTGCTGCGGCATGATAGAGGTATTCAGCGCAGAGACTAACACCTTCTACACGGCAGAGGGCGAGACTTCTCTTGACTTATGGAGTCTCAGTCAGCTGAGTGGCTTGCCCATTGACGGGGAGCCTTATGAAGAAGTGTGCCTCCCCGATCTAATCAAGGATGAGACTAACGGGGATGGCTATTATTCTCTTGGGTACTCATACCGGTACCTGATGAAGGCGTACCGGGAGCTGTACCAGTTGTCGCACAAGGGAAAGCAGCCCGCCCGCGGGGACAGGAAGAGGGTACGCATGCCCCTGTGGCTGGAATATTTCTACGACGGGCTGAAGCAGTACGAGGAATTCCCGTGCGTCGGCACCGCCGTTGCTCCCAAGAAGCGTGCGAAGCCTAAGCTCGTGTGAAGATCCCCTCCAGGGGGCGTCGGAGCGGGCCAACCCGATGGGTGTCGACCCACAGACTCACTGTGCAGCCTATCTCACGTACTGGCTGTGCTCATTTGCCATGCCGTACGGGGATGAGACAGTGATTCGGCCGGACGCCATCTACCCGGCATGCCAGATGGCGTGGGGGATTAAGCTATCTTTGTGCCCGGCAACGCTCTGCTTGATCTACAAGGCGCTGGGAGATATTAGCACCCATCAGTTCCCGAGGCAGGCCCGGTATGTGTGCCCACTACATTTCTTCAACGCGTGGGTTTGCTCGTTGTTCCCCGAGTTCGCCCCGCGAGCTCTCCAGGATTGGGGACTAATACCGAGGACGCTGGAGTTTGCCAGTGCAGAGCCAGCTTCTACCTCCATGCGGATGTTTGATATTCGGGGCCGGTTGACGACGGTTCCCCGGGATGCGGCTGGCACTATCCATTTCTGGACGTTGGCCGCGCACTCTAGCCCTCTGGTGAACAATAAGAGGGAATGCAAGGATGATCTGGTGGAGAAGTACATCCACCCCATCAGCCAAGAGAATGCGGTCCGCCCGCTGCTGGAACCGAAGCTGAGGGACTGGGCGCTATCCATTCGCCCAAGTGTGTTGGTGTTCAGGAAGGGGGATAATGTGCTGCTGGAACCGTATTATCCCTTCCGGTTTGGTCTCAACTTCGGGTATGACCAGCATATCCCTGTTTATCATGCACAGTTCGGCCTGCCTTCGCAGAACATCCGAGGAAGTTCAGTTGCTGAGCATGCTAAGAGCTGGTGGGATTTCTTCCACCGGGCGGACTCTGCCTCCTTCAGGGTGCTGGCCCCGGGTCGCATTCCCCGAGTGACCCAAGACTACATAAAGTGGTGGAATGCCCGGACGACCTTCTATCGGTTGCATAAGACCGATTGCTGGGATGGGGCCGAGAGGAGGTTCCTCAGCAGGCAGACGGTGCCGGTACTTGACATTGAGCCCGATCATCTTCTTCGGCTCAAAAACAAACAAGAGAAGGAGGTGGCGGCATATATGGCAGCTCGTCGGGAAGCCCGGGATAAGAGGCCGACGCCGAAAGTAGAGTTGCCTCCAATGGCGAAGGACAACTATCAGAAGACACTGAGGGATCTTTGCCGGGTAGGGAGCGACCGCCTGGACCTCATCAACTATCCGTTCCCTATAGAGGAAGAGGGGACTCCCGCAAGAGCTGGCGTCCGGAGAGAGATACGCTCTGCCCATACCGCACATTCATGAGGCGGGAGGAGAGGAAGCCCGAGAACTATAAGGACACCACGTGGCTATACGTCCTTCTCCGGGTGAACGGACTGAAGATCGAAGATCAGAGGGCCTCCATCCTGGGCAAGCGCCTGCACATCCCGTACTATTATGCTGACGGGTGGGGCATAGACCACTTCAGCCTCTTCTGCCACCTTTCCATGAAGAAGCACGCGGATCTGGCCAGTCTTACGGACCGGTGCCAGAAGATCGAGGATGTGTGCTGGCTCGTTCGAGAGGCGGCGCGTCGGGATAAAGAGCCATCCCTGAGCTACTGGCCGATTACACTGCGACTGTATACTGGCCCTCACGGTACTTGATCTCTTTTCTTCTTTTGTCTTCGTCTCTTATCATTGCGGCCTTTGCAGATAGTTGGATGCTAATCATGAATGCGTGTTTGTTCTTTCTCTTTTCCTTTCTGACAGACCACCCCGATAGCGCGCAAATGGCCACGTACCGGAATCTCCTTCGGCTTGTGCAGAAGCCTGCATATTTTGAAGCCGCGCCACTGGCCCCGACTGTGGCTCCTCTGCCCAAGGCAGCGAAGAGGCCCCGGGCAAAATCTCCCGTGAAGAAAGCAGTGGACGCCGCAAAGGTGGCCAAGCAGTGGGACACGAAGCGGAGAAAAACAGAGGCGGCCAAGGCCCCGACCACCGTTCCTTCGGCACCACGGGTCCCCTCTTTTGAGGAATTCGAGGTTGCCTGACCCGAGCCCAGCCAACCTGTCGGTCAGTAGCTTCGACTATCGCCGTGTCTTTTAAGTCTCCCTTTTTTATTTTCATCTTGGAGCAGATCCCTGACACTTGAATATTTCTTTTGTCTCAGCTCCTGTGGAAGAGCCCGTGCCCACACCTGTTCCTCACGCGGGGGAGCCAGTTCCTGTGCCCGCGCCTGACATGGGTGAAGCCGCGGTCATAGCAAAGGCGATCCTGGCGGCGGCCCCGGCTCCTCACCGCAGGCCAAGGGAAGGTCCCGAGCTAAGTCGCCTGTTAAGGAGGCGTTGGCTGCTGCCAAGGTGGCCGGGTCACAAGCGACAAAGCGGAGGCGGGCTGAGGAACCCCCGGCTCCGACGGTAGCCCCTCCGGTGGCCCCTATCCTATCTTTTGAGGAATTTGAAGCTACCAGACCGGGCTGAGTCACGAAGCTGGTGAGGTTCATCGGCCGCCTGCGTCGTCCGTGATCGATTTGCCTCCTGGGTTGGCCTCGCACTCGCGTATGGCGACAATGCGCTTCTTCTTTACGGGCGGCACAAAGGAACCGGCGCCCGTGTCAATCCCGGGCGAGGGCAGGGCTGCAACTCCCGAGAAGGCTTTGCCCGTCGAGGAAGCCCGTGGGTCATCCCGGGCTGTAGGGGCCGAAGAGGGTATTTGTCTTTGTCGGCCTAAACGACTTCTTTGTTCTTTGGGAGCCGACTGGATTTGATGTAATCCACCCTTTTCTTCTTCGTGACAGGCACAGCAGAGGCAGTCGCTGGACTATTCGGGCCCCGCGTGCAACTCCCGACGACGCGTCTATATGTGAGGAGGAGGCTGAAGTCCGGCGTACCATCCTCATCTAGCCCGAGGGAGGGTGCGCCAGCCATTGACCCCGAAGTGGAGGCCCCTTTGCCGGCAAGGGGAGAGCCTGCGGCGGTCGAATCATCGTCGGGCGAAGAGGTAGACTACAATTACTCCTCCGATGAAGCGGCTCCTGACGAGGCGTGCCCGGGGCATCGGAGCCGCCCGAGCCGGTCTTCAGGGCCCCCTTACTTGCTGGCTCCCCGAGCTTTATGGGGAAGACCGCTGTAAGTGTGAGCTTGCTTGGGCCGGCTCCTTCCTCTCCTTCGTGTTTACCTAATGATCTTTTCTTGTCAATTCCGGGTTTCAGGGGCTTGACTTGCCGGAGGCTGTGGAAAGGGTACCCCAGTTGCGCCGATCGACCGTCAGGTAGGGGTCGATGTGGGCTCGGGCAAACTAGCCCTTCTATTCGAGGCTCTTGAGCAAGAGTCGGCCGCAGGGACTTCAAGTGTTTCCGAAGCGGCGGCCGAGCCTCTGGAGGAAGGAGAGATTGCGCCCGAAGGCCGCGTCCTCACGGTGGCCGAGGTAAGCAGGGCTTTATGGCTCTTCCCACTTCTCGTCCTTGCGTAATTTATTCCCGGCGACGGGCGGCTAACCGTATTTCATGTGGGCAGGTGGTGCCGACGATCGGGAAGATGCTGGCCGCTCTCGCAAGGCAATCGCCAAGCGGAGGCCGATTACCGGTCAGCCACCAGCGGGGGGACCGATTCCGGCATCTGTTCCGGAGGTGGAGACTCTTGCCGTGCTCGTGCAGGCGGGAAGCGTCCCTCACCTGCTGGTTCCACTTCCACCCCTTCCGAGGCTGCCGGCCCAGATGGAGGATCCTCTCTTGAGACAGATATTCGCGGGGCTTCGTGCACATCTGGAGGGGCCCCAGATGCGAGAGAAAAGTCCGTGGGTGATGGCGTCGGGTCTGGCTTTACTCGAAGCTCCTCCTCTAGCTGAAGCAGCGGCACCTGTACCCCTCCCCCTTGAAGTAGTGGCAGAAGCGAGCCAGGCGGAGGCAGAGGGGGCAGGGGAGCTCCAAATAACGGGAGTGCCGGAGGCTTCGGCAATGGTCTTGTCCACTCCCTCGGCAGTGGCTGGCCAAGGGTCTCTTGTCGAGCTACACCGGCCAGGCGGCTTGACCCTTGCCCTTCCTTCCTCTTCAACGGCAGTGGACGCTGACCTGTGGGCAGAGGTGGACAGCACCGTGGAATTTACTCCTCCGGTCGTGCCCTCAGTCAGCCACACGTCATCAGAAGCGCCAGTCCGTCAAATGCTGATCACTCTACGGACGATGCTCCTCGCCGACCCCTCTCTGTCGTATCGGGAGGTGCACACCATAGTGACGCAGCTGACTGGGGCATTGCAAGTGCTTGGCTGCCCGCTGGGGGAGTGGTCGCGGCGGGTTCTGTTGTTGCTGAAGTATGTCAAGCGCCGCGAGTTCCTGGCGACCCAGGCTCCTGACGAACGTGCCGCCCTTGACGCTCAGGCGGACGAGTATCTGTAGACCTTAGAGGCCCGACGCCATGATAGAGAATGCCGCGGAAAGGCCTTAGAGGAAGGCGAGGGCAGTGTTCGTTCCTTCAAGAGCCGGATCGAGAAGTTGGAGGGCTACCTCGCTGCGGCTAAACTTGGCCTTGCCGAGGCGGAAAGGACGGTGGCAGAGGAGAGGGAAGCTCTTGCCGTCGCCGACGTTGAAATGGTGTCCATGGAAGCGGAACTCGCCCGTCTCGAGGAATTGAGGGGCCGACTGCGTGATAGGACGAACTTTCCTTGCGTCGGGATCCTCCCTCTTGAGGACATTTTTAGGGACATCAACTGAGTGTTGCATCCCTTAATTCCTTTTTCTTTTCTTTTGAATGTAACACAGGGGCATGCCCCGCAGCACATGTAGTCTGGTCCCCTTTCTGAATAGAGCAGAACATTTATGATTTCACGTGTTCTTTGTGTGTGCATTCATCCCAGAGGGATCTTTCTTACCCTTCTTTCTCTTCTGTGTACATTGTTTTCTCTCTCTTCTTTTTTTTTCTCTTCTTTTTTTTTGTGCTGAGACACGTTGGCAGGGTGTGGGTCTTTACGAGGGTTCGCTTCGGGGGAACCAGGCAGGCACCCATGTCAGGGCACAGGAGAGTGCTCGCCTTCCCAGGGGGAGGACGAGGGGACCACTCCACCGTACCGAACGGATGACTCCCTGGTCTCGCCACAGTGGAAGCTCGTGCTGCCCTCAGGTGAGGGGCACTTGGTCAGAGACCGCTTTCTTTTTTTTGTCGTTCAGGGGGGATGGTGAGGGGAGTTTGTTTAGTCAATGACCCAGACGGGAGGTCCGAGCCAAAGGGGTACTCACCGCCCGGGGAGGACGGAGAGAAGAGTTTGTTTAGTCAATGACCCGGACGGGAGGTCCAAGCCAAAGGAGTACTCACCGCCCGGGGAGGACGGAGAGAAGAGTTTGTTTGGTCAGTGACTCAGACAGGAGGTCCAAGCCAAAGGGGTACTCACCGCCCGGGGAGGACGGAGAGAAGAGTTTGTTTAGTCAATGACCCGGACGGGAGGTCCGAGCCAAAGGGGTACTCACCGCCCGGGGAGGACGGAGAGAAGAGTTTGTTTAGTCAATGACCCGGACGGGAGGTCCAAGCCAAAGGAGTACTCACCGCCCGGGGAGGACGGAGAGAAGAGTTTGTCTAGTCAATGACCCGATGGGAGGTCCAAGCCAAAGGAGTACTCACCGCCTGGGGAGGACGGAGAGAGGAGTTTCTTTTTTTTAGTCAATTTTTGGTACCTCCGCTGATGCGGGGCGGCGGCTGGAAATGGGGGGGGGGGGGCGTTCCCCTTTTCTGGTTCTTTTTCCTTTTTTTTCTTTCTTTTTTTCTCTTTTTCTCTTCTTTTTTCTTTTCCTTTCTTCTCTCTCTCTTTTTCTCTTTTTTTTCTTTTATTATTTTTTTTTCTTCCTTTCTTTTTTTTTCTCATACATATATTTTTGTTCTCTCAACTTTTTTTTTTTTTTTACTTTTCTCTTCTTTCTTCTCTTTTTTTTTTGAAAACGTGGATGGTAGCCAAGTTGTTTGGACATTAATCAGGCAAATCCGCCCAAAAATAGGGCGAAGAGTAATATTATTACCTGAATGGGGGCGCCGGAGCGTGGTACAATCTCAAGTGCCTTCCATTAAGAGGCGGGAACTGAACTTCCCCGCGATGGTTGACAATTACATAGGCCCCACCTTCGTAGACTTTTTGGACTACGTGAGGTCCGAGCCAGTTCTCATTCAGCTTACCCTTGGGGTTGGCGGCCATTATTTCTCTTCTCTTGACCATGACAAGGTCACCTTTCTTGAATTCGCACTCCTTGACCAGCTTGTCAAAGGCGCGCGCAATTCGGGCCTGGTAGACCTGAATATTCTGTTGGGCTTGAAGCCGCTTTCCTTCCAGACTGGAGAGTTCATCGAGTCTTCGCTCGGTGTTGGTCTGCCCTTCGGGGACAAGCCCATGCTGAATGGCGACCCTGAGGGACGGTATCTCCAGTTCGACGGGGACGATTGCTTCCGAGCCGTATACGAGAGAGAAGGGCGAGCAGCCCGTTGGGGTCTTGTATACAGTTCGGTACGCCCAAAGCGCTTCATACATTCTTTCTTCCCAGTCCCTTTTGTTAGAGCTAACAGTTTTGGCCAGGAGAGTGCAAAGTGTCTTATTGAAAGCTTCGGCCAGCCCATTAGCTTGTGGATTGTAAGGAGTCGAGGTCCTCCAGTCAATTTTGTATTTTTCTGCTAGCCGGTAACCTTCTGGTTGCGGAAGTGGCTGCCGTTGTCTGACACAATCCGGTCGGGCACGCCAAACCGGAATATAATGTTGCGGCGGACAAACCTGACCACGATTTCTCCGGTGACCTCCCGTAAGGCAACAGCCTCTGCCCAGCGGGAGAAGTAGTCGGTCGCCGCCAGAATGTATTTGCAGCCTGTGGAAGATGCGGGTAAGGGGCCCACAACATCTGTTCCCCATTGGGCAAACGGCCAACTGGGCGCGGTTGGGTGCAGTTGCACGGGAGGCCTCCTGGGTATAGTGGCATGCTCCTGGCATCTCTGACACGACTTAGCGTACTCGCAACAGTCGTTGAACATTGCAGGCCAATAGTAGCCAAGTTTCTTGATTTCAATTTTCATCTTCGGCCCCGCCTGGTGTGCGCCAGCTGTGCCAGCATGGACCTCCTTCATAACCCTCCAAGCTTCTTCAATGGACAAGCATCGGAGGAGTAGCTTCTGTTTGGCATCCGCCACAATTCGGAACAATATTCCGTTTCGGAGCTCATAGGAGTCTTTGGTTCTGACTAGCTTGATCCTTTCTTCTCTTCGGTCAGGTAATTGCTGGTGTTTGAACCACTGCATCAGGGAGGCTCTCCAGTCAGGTAGGCTGACGGCTTCTGCTGCAGTGACCTCTAGTTCTTCTTCTTCTGGCTCTCTTCTATCATGCTGGGCATCTGGCGCTGGTTTATTACTGGATATGGAGAGATCCATCTGGAGGCACTGCCAGTGAGCATGCCAATTTTGCCAATGCGTCGGCTTGTGCGTTCTCCCCTCTGGCGACATGGCCTATCTCGAGGAGATAGAACCGCTCCATGAGCCGCTTCGCCTTAGTGTGATAAGGGAGCAACTCAGGTTTTCGGACATCAAACTGTCCCTGGACTTGCTTGACGACCAGCAGCGAGTCGCCGAACACTTGGAGCATTTTGATCTCCATTTGGAGGGCGACCTGGAGGCCGATGATCAGAGCTTCATATTCTGCTTCATTATTGGTGCAGGGTTTGCTAATGCAGCAGGAAGTGTGCATCACTTCTCCGTCTGGCGACTTGAGGATGATGCCTGCTCCGGCTCGTACCTTGGCGCGCCCGGACGGGGTCGCTTCTGTCCTCGAGGCTCCATCAAAGTAAAGCTGCCAGATGGCTTGTTGTATTTGGTCTACCTCCAGTGTTTCATCCTCGGGCAGCTCTGTGGCCAACAGGGAGTCTTCGGGCACATGGTGTGCTGCGAAGAAATCCGCGACGGCTTGCCCCTTAACGGCCTTCTGGGGCACGTAAGTGATGTCAAATTCCATGAGTAGCATGGCCCACTTGCCAAGGCGCCCCTTTGGGACTGGCTGGAGGATAATGTGCTTGATGGGGTCAGCTCTAGATATTAAGCTCACTTCATGGGACAGCATGTAGTGCCTCATCTTCTTGACTGCGAAGACCAGAGCAAGGCAGACTTTCTCTATCGGAGTGTACTTGGCCTCCGCACCCACCAGTCTCCGGCTGAGGTAGTAGAGAGCCCGCTCTTTCCCCTCATCATTGTTCTGGGCAAGCATTGCCCCCAGTGAGTATTCGGTAGCTGCTATGTAGAGTATGAGCGGTCTGCCTTTGACAGGTGCCCCCAGGACAGGCGGGGTCTTCAGGTACTCCTTCAGCTGGTCGAACGCGTGCTGGCATTCATAGCCCCAGCTGAAGGGTGCATTCTTCATCATTAGTCTGTGGAAGGGTTGGCAACGCCCCGACAGGTTGGAGATGAACCTGCGGATATAAGCTAACCGGCCTTGTAGTGACCTCAGCTCTCCCAGACTCTTCGGAGGGGGCAACCCCTGGATGGCCTTTATCTTGAAGGGGTCGATCTCGATCCCTCTGTGCCGGACAATGAAGCCGAGGAACTTTCCACTGGACACGCCAAAGGCGCACTTCATGGGGTTCATTTTTAGCCCGTATAGCCGGAGCCTTTGGAAGACGACCCTGAGGTCATTTAAATGTTCATCTCTCTTCTTAGTCTTGACGACCAGATCGTCGATGTAGCATTCGACCTTGTTGTATAGCAGCTCATCGAAGATCTTGGTCATCGCCCGCTGATATGTGGCACCAGCGTTCTTGAGGCCGAAGGGCATCCTCTTGTAGTGGAATATCCCCTTGGGCGATCTGAAGGCTGTGTGAATCGGTCATGGTCGGCTATCCAAATCTGGTTATAGCCGGACGAGCCGTCCATGAAGGACAGGGCCTCGTGGCCGGTAGTTGCATCAATCATCACTTCGGTGATAGGCACCGGGAAGTCATCTTTTGGGCAGGCTTTGTTCAGGTCGCGGAAGTCCACGCAAATCCTGATCTGTCCATTCTTCTTTTTCACTGGTACAATGTTGGCCAACCATGTGGTATATTGGTTTTCTGCCACGAAACCGACATCTATGAGCTTGTCGACCTCCTTGCAGATCTGGCTGGTCAATTCCGGCCTCATGCGCCGGGGAGACTGTTTCACTGGCTCCACCTTAGGATCGATGGACAAGATGTGCTGAGTCACCTCGGGGCTGAGTCCGGGCATTTCTTTGTAGTCCCAGGCAAAACAATCCCGGAACTCTTGCAGCAGCTTTATGTATTGTTCTCTCTCACGAGGGGGTATGAGAGCACTCAGAAAGGTCGGCCTGGGGTCGCCTTCTGTGCCGAGGTTGATCTCAATCAATTCGTCGACTGTGGCCTGGCCGCCATGTTCAATTTCCGGCGGGGCTGGCGACAAATCGACAAAATCTTGGTCTTCATTGCCCTCGGGTTCGAGGATAGCATCCTCGTCCTCTTGCTCCTCCTGGCTGGGCGTGGAGGCTGGATTAGCCGTGCAGTCCTCTTGGACCATAGCCGCCGGGTCTGTGAGGTCCGCTGGTGCAGAAAAGCACAGGGCCACCTCGGGGTCTTCTGTGTACTCATCATAGATAGCGTGGACGGGGGCCGGGGTAGCCGCATCTTCAGGCGCCTGGTACTGGATGGATAGGGTATAGGCTCCTGCTCTGGGGCTGTCCACCACGTGGGGGCGTGGCGGGGCTACCACATAGTCTCCCATCCTGAGCTCGTCCCTGTCGATGAGGCCTTGAGCAATGTCTTTGAAGACATAACAGTCTTCGATGGCGTGGCCCAACATCTGGTGGTAGGGACAGAACAGTGGGTCCCCACTCCTTCTGGCGTCTTGCGGCCTCTTGGGCCTTGGGAGGGAACCTTGCCGTAATAGCAAGCCCAGTCAAAGATACCCCGAGTCTTCTCCTTTGGGAAGGAATAGGGCTTCTGCAACTTCTCCTGGAGTGTCACGTCTCGCCGGGCTGGCCGCCCAGCAAGGGGCTTGCTGCACTTCTTGCTTCTCTTCTCAACGGGGCGGAGGTGTCCGGACTGGTGCCTCGGGGCCGGGGCAGATGGCCACCCCACGGGGGAAGAGAACCCTGGATCAGGTCGGCGACCAGCGAGGTTAACTCAGCCAGCCGCACTTTTAGCATCTCGATCTCCCGTTGCTGCCTGTGGTACAAGGCGTACATGACGGGGTCGTATCGAGGGGAATTCGGAGCATGGCCCATGCTACTGCTCCTTGCTTCGCCGGCCGGCCGGAGCGAAGGTGCCTTGACGGTGTGCCCCTCCGGGGTCGGTTCCTCGGAGAAAGAGGAGGTCTTCCCCATGCAGCGGTGGATAGGGTTCCAAAGGAACACTTCTTCATCTTGTGCCTCCTCAGTCGGAGAGCTGGGATATACATCTTGGTGGGCTTCCCTCAAATTTGCAGCTTCCGCAGGGTCGTCACCGGACAAGGCCGAAACTGATATCACATCAGCCTCGTAGTAATCTTCTAGTGAAAAACCCAGACCGGGATGCTTGGTAATTTGCAGCAACCGTCGATCCAGGTTCGGCGGGTTCCACATCTTTTCAAACATCTTCTTCCGGCTGGAGGGCGGGTATGGAGGAATCTTCTGCTTTCTGACCATCCCGGCTGCCCGGTCAGTCAGGTGAGGAAGTCCTGCAATGGGGACGTGCGGGTCATGCAACTCGTCAGGGAATCGGCAATCATCGTCTTCCCTGACTGGCTTCTCCCCAGCGACATAGAAGATAGTGGGCGGCCCTTCTGGGTTAGGCACCTCGAAGGTCTTCAGCTGCTCGGCTGCTTGACATTCTATTTCTATTACAGGCTTGACGATCCCTGGCGGGACCCTGACATCTTCTAGCAGGTCTTCGAGGCAAGGCGCCCCCGGTGTAGGGTAAATGGCGAGAGGAGCCGCCCTGAATACCCCTTCTTGTTGTGCAATGAATGGTACATGCGGGGGAGCCACATAGCCCGGGGGTGGCGGAGGAAACCAGCCACTTGACTCCATTTTCTTCTTCCCTTTGACTTGGGCAGCTTGAGGAGCTTGCTTTGCCTTCTCTAAGTACAGATTAGCATCTGACAAGTGACACTCGAACACCTCGAACGGGTGGAGGTCGGCGAAGATTCTGACTTCTTTCCCCTCGCAGGGGTACTTGATGCACTGATGTAAGGTGGAGGGCACCACTCTGTTCTGGTGTAGCCAAGGCCGGCCAAGCAACGCCTTGTAGGAAGTGTTGGAGTTGATGACGTGGAACTGGACTTTGGAGGTGAAGTCGTCAAAGGTCAAGTTGAACTCTGCGACCCCCATGGGCACCTCACATTTCTGGTTAAAGCCAGCAATCCTGACATTTTTGACCTCAACCAGGTGTACGTCAAAGTAGTGCTTTTGGTACACCCGGTACGGGAGTATATTCACTGCTGCCCCTGGGTCGATCAAGACCCTGTTGATAGGCTGGCCGTTCAGCTGCCCTTTCATGTAGAGGGGCCTGTTATGGCTGCAAGTCGGCAGGAGCATGTCATCTTCTGTGAAAGCCACTGCTACTTCAGGTGATATTTCTGCCAAACAGGCTTCAAGGTGTGCTGGCGTCTGGAGTGCGGCGATGATGGCTTGCCGTGTTTCTTCGTTCAAGGACAGCATCTCCCATACCGTAAACCGGGTCGGGATTTTCTTGAGGTGTCTGACTATTCGCTCGGCCGCCCGCACCTTGAGCAATTTCATCTCTTCGGGCTTGCTGCGCCTGCCCTCATCCTGAGGTTGGGGTGCCAGATCAGGGGATGCCTGCTTTGTGGGCTCTGCTGCAGCCTGTTGAGCCGGCGGGGCCTGCTGGGCTTCCTCTGTTTCTCGCATGAATTCGGCGAGGTTTGGGATGCCGTTGAATTCTCCTTCTGGCTGAGGAGGAGTAGCCGCCGGTAGAGCTCGGGGACTGCTTGCTTTCCTGGTGGAGGGAGGCACTGGGGAGCGCGCCTGCTTGCCTGCTCGGGCTGACAGGAATTCGGCGAATGAAGGGGTGCCTTGACTCCTGGCCCCACCGGGATAGAGACCCGATGGAGGAGGGATCTCGGCGCCTCGGACCTCAGGGTCGGGAATCTGGTATGGTTGTTCTCCCCTGAGCATGATGTTGAGGTTGTCCTGAGGAGGGCGCCCCCATTTCCTTCCGGACCTGGTGGCGTGTTGGGAGGTGGACGCCTCAGCTTGATTCACCTCCGCCGGTTCCTGGGGTGGCTCTTCTTCTTTTTCTTCCAGGGAGAGAGCGGTGTCGAACAACGCCGAGAGGGTGTTGCAGGCGAAGACGACCTCCTTCTTCTTCTTGCCCCTGGGTCTTCTCTTCTTCTTCTTCTTGCCTGCTGCAGCGGATGGCTGCTCTTGAGGAAGTTCACCCCACAGAGGAGGCTCTTTGTCTGCATCGCTTCTGTTCCCGGAGCCAGCTCGAGTGATTCGAACTCCTTCCAGGGGACATACTCCTTCAGCTCCACAGGCTGGATTTCGGGCTGTTCATAATCTTCGAGCCCATCAATAATAGCCTGGAGTCTTTCAACCGCCGGGCTAGTCTTCTTGTGCATCCGCAGCGGGACAGAACTCTTCTTGTTGTGAGTGGGCCGCCTCATGACCAGCCGAGGGGCCGTGTCGTGGCAAACCGGGCTTGCCGGGGGCGGTGCAGGCAGGGGCGCTGCCACCCTCGGGTGAATTCCTGGGGTAGGCCGAGAGGCGCGCGCCTTTCTAGTTTTTCTGGGTATAGTCTGCCACCCTTCTTGGTCTTGAGCTGGGGCCATGATGAAGGTCTCATAAGTGGCGCGGGCGCAGGCCTCCGCCCACTCCTTTGGCAGTTCCTGGTACAATGATACCATGTTGACGGAGGAGGTTATGCTGGGCAGCTCATGCGGCTGCGGGGGGTCTACTTTATGCTCCCCCATGTCTAGCTCCCCGTTCTTGATTAGGGCTTCAATAACATCCTTGAAGACGTAGCAGTCTTCGATAGTATGCCCGAGCACCCGGTGGTATAAGCAGAAGCGCGGGTCATCTTTCTTCTTCAGGTCACCGGGCCTCTTCGGCTCTGGCAGTGTAATTTTGCTGTAGCTGGTTGCCCATTCGAACAGGAGTTTGGACTTGTCTCGGGAGAAGGAATAAAGCTTATTTTTCATCTTCTCCCTTAGTGAGGGGCCCTCCCGCCGTTCTGTAGTTCTGGGCGGAGGAAGGTTGGCAGCCGCCTTGGCTTTCTCTTTTTGCTTCTCAAAAGCCTGGAAGTCTAATGTGTGCACCTCAGGGGGAGCTGGCTTCTTCTCGGCCTGTCTGGCTCTCTGGCTTGACATGGCTGGAGTGGAGGAGTATCGGGCCAAAAATGCCTCGATCTCTGCTACCACGTTGTTCAGGCGGTCGAATGTCTTGACCTCAGTGCCGATCATCCTTTCCAGATTTCTTTCTTCAAGTTTTGTTTGCAGATCTGCACCGCGTCCTCCTGGTGCGGGGGACGCCTGCACCTCATGCTGAGGTTCCTCCATCTCTTGATGTAGTCGAGGGCCGACTCATCGTTCTTCTGTCTCGTAGCATAGAGCTCTGCTACAGTGACTTCCCGTTCTGCAACATAAAATCTTTCCTTGAACTTCTTTTGCATGTCAGGCCAGTCAGCAACGGACCCGGGTGGCAGGCTGGAGTACCACTCGAAGGCGAGTCCGGTAAGTGTCGAGCCGAAGAACTTCAGGAGATAGGCTCATCAGCAGCTAGATCTCCCATGATGTTCACATAGTAAGCAATGTGTTCCCTGGGGGACCCTTGCCCGTTGAATTTTTCAAACTTCGGCGGCTTGGTGATGCCGACCGCAGCTTCCTTGCGGCATAGTGGGCCGGGTAGGGTACCCGGTAGACGTCAAACGGCGTCTGATCCCCTTCGCCCCTCTCGGCCAGCTTCATATCTATCATCTGTTCGAGCATCAATCGGCTGACTGCTGCCGGGTCGACCAGATTCGGGTAAAAATGAACGGGCTGCGCACTGGGGGTGGCTACCACGGTCGCCCGGGGAGCCATGGGGGACCCCTGTGAAGGCGGAGCCTGTGGCGGGGCCACTGCCGTGCAATGTGTTTGCTGTGGGGGCGTGCCCCTGAGAGGATTGATGGTTGCCGGGAGAGCTGCCTCTGAAGACTGCCCCCTGTCCCTGGGTACTTCGGGTATAACCTCGGTCTGCCAGGACATCGGGGGTGATGTATTCCGCTCACTTAGCTGCTTCTTGAGTGACTTGATTTCCTGCTGGAATCGTTGTATCATGAGCAGCATTGTAGGGTCGGCTGTGGGGAGACTGGGCATGCCCCCTGTCTCTTCGGCCGGGGCGTCCTCGGATGATGTCGAGGGTCCGCCACTCGTGTCGCCGGTGGTGACCACGTTGGCCGTGAGGGCCTCAAGGGGTTCTTCAGGTAGGGTCCCTTCGGCGCCTGCGGGTGTCGCGCCGCCTGCCGCTCTCCCTCTTCTAGTAAGGGGTCCCGGCCTGACGGCTATTCTGGCCAATTCTTCCGGATCAGTGGGCAAGGCCCCATACCGACCATGAACTCCTGCCATGTTGCAGGTGAATGTTTGCCATTTCTTGTTCTTGTTTCTTTTGTCGCCCTCCTGGACGATCTCCCTGGGAACACCAGTCTATCAAAGACCGACCGTCGGGGCGGCGCTTCCTCCCGTACAGGGGACTGGCGCGACTCCTCCGGACGGGTCCTCGACTCCACGCTAGGTGCGGGTCGGGCGCCTTCCTCTTGAAAGCGGAAGGCCATTGCCCCCAGCAGTCTCTGGCGGCCGGCGGGGGTGCTACCCGGGCCTCGGAGGTAATTCCTCATAGCCTGCTCGATCCCTTCCCACTCCTGGTCAGGGAGAGCGGCCTGGGGTTGCATGTCGCTGACAGCGGCAGGAGGAGAGCAGGCCGTGAGAGCCGGGCGGGCGGCATTGTGCCGGCGCCCTCGGCGACGGCGGCGGGCATTCTCGGACGGCGCCGGGATGACGGGTGCCGGTCGGGAAGTTGGGGTCATCACCTCGACCCGGTCATCTTGTCGGGCCCTCCTCGGGCGGAAAGCGCTGGGCCCCGCTTGGGCGGGTGTAGCAGGCTGGGCCCCCTTGGGTACCCAAACTTGTTTCAGTTTGGCCGGCCTGTGTAGGGTTGCGGGCGTTGCCCTTTCCTTCAGCTTCTCCAGTCCTTGAAGGAGTTGCGGACTGGGATGGTCGGGACGACGCGGTCCGGCGTCGCCTGGGACCTCTGCCCGTCTAGGCGGACTCGGAGGGCCCCAACAGTCATGGACTTCCCGGAGTTGGAGGCGCGGCGCCCTGAGCCGGTGCCGGCGTTGTTCCTCCGAGCCTTCTTCGGTGGGATGTCGACCCTTGGTGGGACGGGCCGGTGGTTTGGTGCACGTGGTGCACGTTGTAGCTTAGCGTCGTTGTGGGGATGCTGTTGCTGTCTTTGGCCGCAGCTTGGCCGACAGCAGCTTTGACGGCCCCGGGAGCGGGGGCGTTGGTCTGGGACTCCTCGGGCGCTTCCACGTCGAGGATTTCGGCAAAGGCCACCCCCAGGAAGTTGGGGAAGCCCACAGTGGGAGGGAAGCTCCCAAAAGTGAGGGGCACCGCCAGGTAGCCACCCCGGACGTGGTTTTTGACGACTTGAGGGCTGCAGACGACAGCCATTGTCGGCTCCATAATGCCGTTCTCTCTTCCGCTATTTAAGAAAGTAGCACAATTAGTATTACAAGAAGGGGGCCGCGGGGCCCCTAATTTCGGCAAAGAGATGAAGGGTGGATAGGTCCCACCGGGCGTGCCAGAGCTGTGGACGCGCTTTTCGGTTTGTTTTTCTCTTTATCTTTCTTGGCGCGGTGCAGGGGTTTATTAAGTGCGTGGGCGTGCCAGTCACCGGAGTGACAATTTATTCGGGCTCCGAGGAGCCCATGGTGCGCTCGATCTGACTTCGTCAGACGATTGTGGGGTTCGTGTCGGGACCGAATCCCGTCGCGCCATAAAGGTCACGACGTCATTTACATCCCCCATACGAGGGAATACCCTTGATTAATTGCCGAAATTAGGGGCCCGCGGCCGAAAAGAATAATACTAATTGTGCAAGAAAGAGATAGGAATGGATCACACTGAGGGTTGTATTCAGACCACAAACCGCTGGTCATGTCGGTCACTCGTGGACCTTTTCATATTCGGACACGGGTCCGTGATGGAAACGCAACAGGAAAAGCGGGACAAATCCGTTCAAGTGTTTGCCGAACACCCGGCAATTTTAGTGATGACTCGGAGGGCGTCCGGAACGAGGAGCAAACCCGGTCTGATCAAGATGTCGGCCCGAGGCTAGGTCGAGACCGGACCATGTCGGGATGACTCCCAAGATCCGAGCCCGGCCTGAGAGGGCGGCATTATTGTTCCTTTTGCCCCGGGTCGCGGGGAGAGATGGGGGCTGCAGTGTGGGCCCTAGCGTCTTTTATTTGGGGTTTTCTTGGTTATATGTTCTGATCTCTGATTTGCCATTTACTACCCTTCCCTTTTTTATGCCTCTGTCCGGGATGATTTTCTATCCTTTTATTCATCAATGTCGTTATTACTATCATTATTTTCTTTACAATTTTTATTACCCCTCCCACCTCTTTTATCATTATTAATGCTGCGTATTCAAAGTCCTTTAACTAGCATAATTCTCATTAATTCATTTGTTGTTGTTAAGGCTCTTATCATGATATATCTGTGTGTGTATGTGGTGTGCCGGCGAAGGAGAAATAGGGGTGTACCGCTAGAGACAAGAGTGTGCCGCTGGGGGACGGAGGGGCATACCGCTGGGGACAATAGGGGCGTACCGCTGGAGCTTAGAGGGGTGTACCGCTGAAGCCAATGAGGGAGTACCGCTGGAGGTAATAGGGGTGTACCGCTAGGAGGCTCAAAAAGGGGTGTACCGCTGAAGGTTTGAAGGGGTGTACCGCTGGGGGCTACTTGGAGCGTGCCGCTGAAGGCTGCTTGGGGTGTGCCGCTGAAGGCTGCAACGGCGAGGGTGTACCGCTGGGGCCATAGCTGGAGAGTGTGTCGGTGAAGGAGGGGGGTGATATAAAGTCTGTACGTTCCCCAGCCTCAAGTCTATACATTGCCTATTCAACCAGCACACAAAGTCTATGCGTCCTTTAGTCTAAAGTCTGTACATTGCCTATTGACCGCAGCTCGAAGTCTATACATTGGCTGCTCAAAGTCTGTACATTGTCCATTGGCTGCAGTTCAAAGTCTATACATTGGCCGTTGGCTGCAGTTCAAAGCCTATACATTGGCCGTTGGCTGCAGCTCGAAGTCTATACATCGGTGATCCCAAAGTCTACACGTTGCAGCTCAAAGTCTATACATCGTCCAGCATAAAGTCTGTACGTTGCGACATGAAGTCTGTACATTGCATCATGAAGTTTGTACATTGGCCACAAAGTCTATACACTGTAGCAGAGTCTGTACGTTGCAATATGAAGTCTATACGTTGGCTGGCCCAAAGTCTATACGCTGCAACACCAAGTCTATACATTGCCCCTTTGGCTGCAGCTCGAAGTCTATACATTGCCAAGCCCAAAGTCTATATGTTGTGACACGAAGTCTATACGTTGCTTGTTGCTGCGCTTGGGCCTCCGTCTGCCAAGTCTATACACTGGATCCCATTGAGACGGTGGATGGGGGTGTGCTGGCGAAGGGAGAGAGGCGAAGGGAGGGAGTGTGCCGCTGAAAGGACCAGGAGGTTGTGTCGTTGAAGGGCCATCAGAGTGTGCCGTTGGAGGTTGGGAAGGGCGTACCGCTGAAGGCGGTCTGGGGTTGAAAATGTTAGGGGGAGGGGGTCCACTCTCCCTCCGTTTCTCTTAAGGATTTTCTTTTCTTCTTTCTTGATCTTCAGGTAGTTTTTATACAAATCTTTTCTCCTTCTTCTCGCAATCTGTTATTGTTCTGTTTATTTGTTGCTTTTGTTATCTTTCAATGTGTATTTATTATCCCATTTGTTTGTTGCATCCTTTTGCTTTATTTACCATGTTGTTATTTTCTGACAAAATTTCGACAGCATCTCCCCTTGACCGGGGCGTAAGGGAGATAAAGGGAACGCGCCCACATGGAGTGGCGGAACCCGACAACTGGAGGTGGGCGCCCGAGGGCAGCAACACCTTTATAGAACCTCGAAAAACGCGGAGGAAGAAGCAGCGGGCCTGAGGGTCGATGGGGTTAGACAAGCTGGGATGGAAGGCACAGAAGAGGGTGTGCCGCTGAGGGCCTGAAAGGGGTGTGCCGCTGAGGGCTGAACGGTGTGCCGCTGAGGGCCACAAAGAATGTGCGCTGAGGGCTGGACAGGGCGTGCCGCTGAGGGCCAATGGGAGTGTGCCGCTGAGGGCCAAAACAAGTGTGCCGGCCAAGTGCCGGAAAGGTGCATCGCGGGAGGAGACTTGCAGGCCATTCAGGGAAAGAAGGGGGGAATTCAACGACGGGGGTAGGCTACTGGCCACTGGGTGTTCGGAGAGAGGGTAAGGGTCTCCCCCTCCCCTAGGCCAATGAACACAACGGAGGGCCATGGAGGGGAGCGAAGGGCCCATGAGGCCAAGGCTCATGGGAGAAATCACATGGCTACGGAGGTTCCAAAGAAACACCGGGGAGACGTAGAAAGCGAACGATATACCACATGCACTGCGAAGGCGGGAATAAATCAATAGAGACTGCAAGAAAGGCCCAAGGAGGGTGATTCTTCATTCATGGGAGGCAAAAGGCCGTAGCCCTACATGCATATTACAAAAGAAAACGGCCAAGCGAGGCCGTGGACAAAGGGAAAAATCGAAGACAAAGAACGGGAGGAGGAATGGAATACAAAAGGGAAGAAAGCATTGGGGCTTAAGACATGGGCCACCGTCCCCAACCCTCTCCCCCCATTACATCAAGCTCTCTTTCTCTTACTCTTGCTTCTTCCCGGTGGTCGTCGGAGGAAGCTCCCGCCGGGACGCCTCTTCTTCTCTTCTCTCTTCTCCTCTGTGGGTGTGTGTGTGTCTCTCTCTGTCTCTCTGTTTTCCTTGTCTGTCCCTCCTCCGTCCCCCTGTGTCTGTCGAACAGGATGCTTTTTATACTCCCAGCCACCGGCGACTTCGAGCACGACCGTCGAAGGCGGGAAGCCGACTGTGATGATGGGTTTGACCTGCTCCTGTCCTGGCTGTCAGTGGGGTAGCCTGCGTGGCCCAACCCATGGTTGACACCTCATAGAGCTCACTACGCGCCAAGGATGCGTAGGGCATGGGCACCATGTCGTTTAGCCGTGGAAAATGCCTTACGCTGTGCCGTTGGCGGGCTGCACAAGCGTGCCGCAGGAGAGCCAAAAGGGCGTGCCGCTGGAGCCTCTGAAGGCGTACCGCTGAAGCCCATTTGGGCGTGCCGCTGGAGGCCCATTTGGGCGTGCCGCTGAAGCCCTTGGGGCGTGCCGCTGAAGCCCTTGGGGCGTGCCGCTGAGGGCCTATTGGGCGTGCCGCTGAAGGCCCTTTTTTGGGCGTGCCGCTGAAGGCCTGCTGGGCGTACCGCTGAAGGCCATTGGGGGCGTGTTTCTGAAGGCCATTGGGGCGTGCCGCTGAAGGCCATTGGGGGCGGTTTTGAGCCAGTTGTGAGCACGAGTCGTGGCGCATTTAATTTTCTTCGAGGCCCATGGATTGTGGGACTCTTGGTGATTGGTTTCTTTCTTCAATGTCCTGACTCCGGAGGCGGCTTCACAGCAGCCTGTATACTTGGGGAGCCCGGGCGATCAGTCTCTCCGGGACTTCTTCACTCGGCGCCGTTGCTGACGCGGGGTCGAGCGTGATATTTGGGTGTGCAATTTTTGGTGTCCACACCCGTCGACGGAATCCGTTCCTCGCGGCAGCTTCATTTCCTATACTTTCGTTCCGACCCGTTGACAGAATCCGTTCCTCGCGGCAGTTTTATTTTCTGTGCTTTCGTTCCAACCCCGTTGATGGAACTAGTTCCTCGCGGCGGTTTTTATTTTATGTTCTCTGTCCTAACCCCGTTGATGGAACTAGTTCCTCGCAGCGGTTTTACTTTATGTTCTCCGTCCCAGTCCCGTTGATGGAACTAGTTCCTCGCGAGGGCTTCTTTCATAATTCTCATTCTATCAATTGTTCTTGCTACTATCATATTTGTTATAAAACCCCACAAAGGCCAATGCCTAGTGGCAGTTCATGTTGTTCATACTACTGTCATGCCATTCTGTTAAGTGATATCTCGTTATAGTTGGTTTGCCTAGTTCATATTGCTATTATCGTTTCCTGATATTAACAGTTTGTCGTAATGTGGTGTATCTTTATTTTGTATATCACCCACTCCTGAATCTGTGGAAACAGCTCCCGTCGGACATTCTCCAGCTTTCGCTGTCAAGTTGGTACCCCTCACTCCCCATTCTTGCGTCGCTCCCTTCATCATCACCATTGTTCGCGTCAACACTTTGCATTTCGCCTGTTACCCAAAGTCACCTTACCTCCTACCCTAATATTCGGTATCTCTAAAGCTACTCCCAAAGCAATAGGTTACGCCTGTTGAAGAGGGAGTTAGTTTGTGTGAGAGGATCTTCGGGTCCCTATCTCCGCCCTGTACCAAAAATTGGGGTAAGTTCAGATTTTATTATTTTTCACTAGCATGCTCCTTTCAAGAGGTGTTTTCCATTACCCTTTTACATCCTTCTGGCGATCACTTTTCCATCTCCCTCTCACTCCGGCACGATCTTGCCGTCACTTTTCTTTCTCTTGACAATCTACACCTTCCTTTGCACTCCTGGGTAGAGGTGATCTCAGCCGTCTACACTACTTTGGCGATCACCTAATTAAGTGAAATCCGCCTTTTCATCATTTCCTCCTCTTGCATCACGAGGGTGGGTGATTCCAGCCGTCTACACCTGATTGGCGATCACGATGGGACATTCTTTTTGTTTCCTTTGGTTACCCACAAACTTTTGGCACCCCCAGTGCCCTTTCCTTTTGGCACCCACAGTGCCCTTTCCTCTTGACACCCACGCGTGTCCCTCCATTTGGCACCCACGTGTGCCCTTCCTTATCGCGCCCACATGCGCCTACCCCTCTCGTGCACCCCGTGCACTTCCCCGGTCCCTTATGGTTACTTCAGAGGTCGACGTTGTCTCGTGCACCCCGTGCACCCCCCCTCCAGTCGGCACCCACGTGTGCCCCCCTCTTTTTGGCACCCACGCGTGCCCCCCTTCCTTTCGGCACCCCCGTGTGCCCTCTCCTTTCGGCACCCACGTGTGCCCCTCTTGATTGCGCCTACGCGTTACATTTGTCTCCCCAATAGTACCTTTGTCATCCCAATTTCATCCTTCGTTCACTACGTGCATTCTTCCACAATCCCTTGTAAGATCTGAAGAGAGTCGCGTCGTCACGGAAAAGGAGTGTTGTGTTGTGATCCTTTTGTTGTGTGTATTTGTTGTCCGTTTATATATCCCTTGTTAAATTCAGCACTGCATTGCATATCATCTCCCTTTTATTCTATTTTATTTTTTTATTCTTTTCTCTTTAGGATCACCCTTTCCCGGTGAAGGAAGGACTCTCCGTCGGGAATTCCTCTCGACGGACTAGGATCTCCTCTATCGGGACCTCCGTAAGTCCCCGACATCGAAGGATTCCCTCTTCGTTCACTGGGCTGGTTGTACCACTGAAGTTCCCTGGAGATAGTCAACCCATTCGTGGTGAGTCGAGTGCCCTTAGATGACACGGAGGAAACTAATATTGCAACTAGGGTCTCTCTTGTGGTGTGAACATTAGATTAGAAAAAGAAAAAAAGAAGGAAAACAAAAGAGAACAAAAAATTTGCGTTAAACATCGACTTGTCTGTTAATCTTTGCTGTTGGTTTGAGTTTGTATGTTATTGCGTTCCGGCAAAATCACAAGTTCTAAAAAATATCAAGAAATGTCCGGGAACGGTCAGAACCTGACCTCGAGTCACCAGGGGACACATGTCCCTGCTGAAGACGCGGGTTCATCCCGCGAGCTCTCATATGAGGTGCGAGCCACTGTTGGGGAAACATCCCCACCGTAAGATATTTCATCCCTGCTGGGTGTCCTCGCAAACACCCAGCTCAATCCCGAGCAGGTCCGAGCCTTGCAGGCCATCCTGAAAGGGAAATCTGTTGATTTTACTCCTCAAAAACCAACACCAGTTGCTTTCCCTATTCAAGAGTCTGCACAGGCAGTCCCTTTCCTCCTTCCCTCTCGCGCAGACAAGTCTGCACCCTCCCCCTTTCCAAGTACCTCCCCAGTCTCAAGTTCCGCCAGTCCTTCATATGACATTTCAGTCAACTCCATTTACTAACATGCCACAACGCCCCTCTCACTTGGAATTCCCTTCTCAGGTTTCTGCAAGGCCCCAGTGGCCACCACAACCTGCTCCTTATGAAGAGGTCACCCAATCTCTCCTTCATAGGTTGAACAAGATGGACGAGTAGTTCCGAGATTTCAAGAAGATCGTGGATGTCAAATCCGCGCCTGAGATCTCTTTACCAATCCTCCCAGTATTCTATCTCCCTCCTTCCAAAATGCCAATGTAATGCCCTGGATCTTTGTTGGATCCTTATTAGGTCTTTCGGATCCTTTTTGAAGAGTTTCGGATCGCTTTTGTAGCTCCCGAGTTGAGTTTTACGATCCGTGTGGGTTTTTCTCTCGTACTAGTTACGGAACCCTACGGTGAGTTTATTTTTCAGTTCATCGACTCGTGAATGTTACAGTTGCGATGTACTCTTCGAGTCGATCGTTTTGACTATTTTTACGTATTTTCCTGAATTAGTCTATTTTCGGGCCAAAAATCGGATTTTCAAAAATTAGGAAAATTCCCAATTTTCTTTCTTTTTCTTTTTCCTTTCCTCTCTCTCCCCTCATTCGCACGCTTTCCCTCTCTCTCTCCCGTTCTCTCTCGTTCTCTCGCCCTCTCGCCTCCGGCTGCAGACGGAGGGGTTCGTGGGTGAGCTAACGACGCCGGGGAGCTGCTGAGGCACGTGATGGAGCGAGGATCGGATTGGTTTTGGCGCGATCTCGAACGGTGGATTCAAAGCCGCGTTTGAGCTCGCGATGCGGTTTTCAGCGCGGTTTAGTCCCTTCGGGGCACGATTTCTTCGGTGGAGGTAGGGTGACGGATCACCACTTCTCCCTGCCCGTTTTCCCTGCCATTGCACGTCGTTCGGCGCAAAAACGGCTGAGTTTGGGCTTGTTTTCCCTAAACCGTGATTTTCAGATTTTGTAGGGTTCGCCGAAAAATGGTAACTATTCGCAGCGTAGTTAGTGTCAAATTGACCGCTGGGATGTCTGGATCCCACTCATGTTAGTTTCGTGTCGATCGGGGGTCATTCGAGGCCGGTAGGAGTCCGGGAACCTCGTTGGCTCGTTTAGGGTCGATTTGTCTAAATCGCCCCGATCTTACGTTTTAATGCGTGCATGTGGGCTTTTTAGCCTCCCAATGTTATTTTTCATCGTGTAGTTTTGTTTCCCCTGCGCTTCGGCGTGAATGGGGCGTGGAACGGGCCGATTTGGCATTTCCACCTTTTTCCCGCCGTGGCCGGTGTAGCGGTCGTTTCAGGGACAGTCACAGTCCCTGATGGCCCTACGATAGACCGCCACAGCATCTGTTCGTTTTAAGTTTTTTGTGGCTGTGGGAGTGTGACGGCCCAGGTGTGGTGCGTCACAGCCCTCTGACGCATCCGGTTTCGTGCGTCACAGCTATTTTGTCGTCTTGCGTTTTGGTTAAGTCGGTTCCTCTGACGTGCCTGCCCTGGTGCATCAGGCTTGTGTAACACGCCTGCCCCAGGCCATTACACTCTGTTTGTTTGAGCTGGGTGGCTGTGTCTGTTGGTTCTAACGGCCCTGCCCCCGTGGGTCACAGTGGTGTAACGCGTCCATCGTGGACCGTTACGTGCTGTTTGTCTGAGGTTTCAGACTTGGGTCTGTTGGCCCTGACGTGTCTGCTCCCGTGCGTTAGGTTGGCGTAACGCACCTGTTTTCGTGCGTTAGGCCACTGTAACGCGCCTACCCTGGCGCGTTACGTTGTTCGCGTTTTGGTTTTGAGCGTGTTGGCTCTGACGTGCCTGCCCTGGTGCGTCAGGCTCGTGTAACGAGCCTACAGGGGTGCGTTACAGTCCTTGTGGCCGTGATGGCCGTTGGTTTGTTTTGTTCTGTGTTGGTCCGTCTTAGGTGATGTTAGGGGCTGTTTAGAGGTAGGTTTGTGGCGTGTCTGTGTGTGTGTCTGTCTATGTTAGGGTGAGGTCTGTCGCTCTCGTGGTCTTGCCGCTTTCCCCGTGGACGTCGGTCGATGTTCCTATGAAGGCTAAGACTACGTTTCGAGTCTGTCGACAGTTCCCTGTGCTACCCTCAGTGTTTGAGGTACGGGTGATAGTGCATGTTTGACTGTCTGTACTTCAGCTTCGTATGTCGTGATCTTCTCGTGTCGTTGCCTTTTGTCACAGACTCTTTGTGACAGCTCACGGAGCGGGGCACTTCCCGATGTACGGTTTGTAAGCTAGTTTCCGTCGGCTCCTGCGGTTACCGTAGCGTCCTACGGGGGGAGAAAACTAGCTAGAGGCCTGGCTCTAGGCAGGAGCCAGTGTGTGCACACGTGGTCAGGGGCAGAGGACTGACGCCGACGGGCGTGACCCTGGCTAGTACTTGGTTTATTCCTATTTTGCCTCTCGCTTGTCGCTTCCCAGCCTTGCGAGTTGCTTGAGACACTTGTGGTTCCGCGTGGGTCTGCGACTTGGCCATGTTCGCGTCGGTGGCTCGCGGCGGTTAGTTGAGACACTAGTGGGGTTATCGTGACCTGTCCGGGTTGGCCTTTCTATGGCTGTACTCGAGGTCTGTATCTTGTCCGGTGCATGACACTCCGGTCTTGTTGTCTGTGCCTGTCTAGGTGTTTTCTAGGCCTTCTTTTGCATGTTGTGGTTAGGAGTAGTTGGGGGCCGAGGTTGTTCGGTTTTCCCTTTTTCCCCTTTTCCTTGCTTCTCCCTACTCCTCTTTCCCTTTCTAGGCCTGCTTGCCTGTTCGGGTTATTCCCCTCGTCCTTACCTGTTCCCTACTCCTGCTTCCCTTTCTTTTGCAGCTTTCTAGTGTTGTTTCTTCCTGCTGTTCATGTTGTTCCGTGTGACTGCGTGTTTTTCGGTGGGGATCCGCGTGACCCCTACTGAGCCAGTGACACGAGGCTCACCCCTGCTTTTCAGGTGGGGTGATGTGTTCGTTCTGCTCCCGCGGGTCCTGGAGTTCGAGTCGTAGCTACCAGCTGGTACCTCCGTCGGGCTTCCCCCGACTTCTCGGTACATCTTTTCTTTCTGTCAACTGTACTGCTAGACTGCCGTCTTTAGCTTTGGACTTGACTCTGGTATACAATTGTTTAAAATATGTTAATTAAAAAGTAATTTTATTTCTGCTACTTTAGCAACCCAATCTAATGAAATTTAATTGCTTGTTGTTATATCTGTCAGTTCAATGTACTACACGACAATCCTTTTTCCCTTCGGAGCTTTACCACTCTTGGGAGGCCTCGTGGGTTCCAAGTGGTATCAGGTGTATTCGATAGTCCTATCGGGTATATCTGGTATCCGGAATCCGGGTCGTCATAGATGGTATCAGAGCGTTGTTGTGTGAAGTACATGGGAATCTCAGATATACAGTCTCCAGAGTCGTTAAGTCCAGTACAGTCTTCAGCTGGCGTTAGGTTTCGTGATTTCCGTTTCTTGTCGTTGTGGGTCTTTTCTTGGTAAGCTGCTCGATGCATGACTTGTTCCCTTGTAGTCGTGTGTCCAGCTGCTATCATGCCTTGATGTGACCCTGCTTGCAGTGGTATTCTGTTGTTCTGTGTCCTGCACGGAGCCGAAATCCTGCAAGTGCTCCCGCTGTTGTTGTTTTTGTAAGTGCTGTTTCTCTATGATTTTGTCTGTCTATCATTAGCACTTTGTGGACCAACTCATGTCGGATCGCTTTGCTATACTCTCTTCCCTGGTAGAGTTAGCTTGTGACTCGATCAGATGTCTCGTGGTCTGGTGCTGTCGTCTTATCATTGTTCCTCGTGTTTTGTGTCGTTTCGTAGCTAGGTTGTCGGGTTTTTCTTCCCTGCTTACCCTTGCTAGTCCTTAAATTTCGAGGATGAAATTTCTTAAAGGAGGGGAGGATGTAATGCCCTGGATCTTTGTTGCATCTTTATTAGGTCTTTCGGATCCTTTTTGAAGAGTTTCGGATCACTTTTGTAGCTCCCGAGTTGGGTTTTACGATCCGTGTGGGTTTTTCTCTCGTACTAGTTACGGAACCCTACGGTGAGTTTATTTTTCAGTTCATCGACTCGTGAATGCTACAGTTGCGATGTACTCTTCGAGCCGATCGTTTTGACTATTTTTGCATGTTTTTCTAAATTAGTCTATTTTCGGGCCAAAAATCGGATTTTCAAAAATTAGGAAAATTCCTAATTTTCTTTCTTTTTCTTTTTCTTTTTCCTTTCTTCTCTCTCCCCTCATTCGCACGCTTTCCCTCTCTCTCTCTCCCGTTCTCTCTCATTCTCTCGCCCTCTCGCCTCCGGCTGCAGACGGAGGGGTTCGTGGGTGAGCTGACGACGCCGGGGAGCTGCTGAGGCGCGTGATGGAGCAAGGATCGGATTAGTTTTGGCGCGATCCCGAACGGTGGATTCAAAGCCGGCGTTTGAGCTCGCGACGCGGTTTTCGGCGCGGTTTAGTCCCTTCGGGGCACGGTTTCTTCGGTGGAGGTAGGGTGACGGATCACCACTTCTCCCTGCCCTTTTTCCCTGCCATTGCATGTCGTTCGGCGCGAAAACGGCTGAGTTTGGGCTTGTTTTACCTAAACCGTCATTTTCGGGTTTTATAGGGTTCGCCAGAAAATGGCAACTATTCGCAGCGTAGTTAGTGTCAAATTGACCGCTGGGATGTCTGGATCCCACTCATGTTAGTTTCGTGTCGATCGGGGGTCATTCGAGGTCGGTAAGAGTCCGGGAACCTCGTTGGCTCGTTTAGGGTCGATTTGTCTAAATCGCCCCGATCTTGTGTTTTAATGCGTGCATGTGGGCTTTTTGGCCTCCCAATGTTATTTTTCATCGTGTAGTTTTGTTTCCCCTGTGCTTCGGCGTGAATGGGGCGTGGAACGGGCCGATTTGGCGTTTCCACCTTTTTCCCGCCGTGGCCGGTGTAGCGGTCGTTCCAGGGACCGTCACAGTCCCTGACGGCCCTACGATAGACCGCCACAGCGTCTGTTCATTTTTAGTTTTTCGTGGCTGTGGGAGTGTGACGGCCCAGGTGTGGTGCGTCACAGCACTCTGACACATCCGGTTCCGTGCGTCACAGCTATTTTGTCGTCTTGCGTTGTGGTTAAGTCGGTTCCTCTGACGCACCTGCCCTGGTGCGTCAGGCTTGTGTAACGCACCTGCCCCAGGCCGTTACACTCTGTTTGTTTGAGCTGGGTGGCTGTGTCTGTTGGTTCTAACGGCCCTGCCCCCGTGGGTCACAGTGGTGTAACGCGTCCATCGTGGACCGTTATGTGCTGTTTGTCTGAGGTTTCAGACTTGGGTCTGTTGGCCCTAACGCATCTGCTCCCATGCGTTAGGTTGGCGTAACGCACCTGTTGTTGTGCGTTAGGCCGCTGTAACGCGCCTACCCTGGCGCGTTACGTTGTTCGCGTTTTGGTTTTGAGTGTGTTGGCTCTGACGTGCCTGCCCTGGTGCGTCAGGCTCGTGTAACGTGCCTACAGGGGTGCGTTACAGTCCTTGTGGCTGTGATGGCCATTGGTTTGCTTTGTTCTGTGTTGGTCCATCTTAGGTGATGTTAGGGGCTGTTTAGAGGTAGGTTTGTGGCGTGTCTGTGTGTGTGTCTGTCTATGTTAGGGTGAGGTCTGTCGCTCTCGTGGTCTTGCCGCTTTCCCCGTGGACGTTGGTCGATGTTCCTATGAAGGCTAAGACTACGTTTCCGAGTCTGTCGGCAGTTCCCTGTGCTGCCCTCGGTGTTTGAGGTACGGGTGACAGTGCATGTTTGACTGTCTGTACTTCAGCTCCGTATGTCATGATCTTCTCGCGTCGTTGCCTTTTGTCACAGACTCTTTGTGACAGCTCGCGTAGCAGGGCACTTCCCGATGTATGGTTTGTAAGCTAGTTTCCGTCGGCTCCTGCGGTTACCGTAGCGTCCTACGGGGGGAGAAAACTAGCTAGAGGCCTGGCTCTAGGCAGGAGCCAGTGTGTGCACACGTGGTCAGGGGCAGAGGACTGACGCCGATAGGCGTGACCTTGGCTAGTACTTGGTTTGTTCCTGTTTCGCCTCTCGCTTGTCGCTTCCCAGCCTTGCGAGTTGCTTGAGACACTTGTGGTTCCGCGTGGGTCTACGACTTGGCCGTGTTCACATCGGTGGCTCGCGACAGTTAGTCGAGACACTAGTGGGGTTGTCGTGACCTGTCCAGGTTGGCCTTTCCGTGGCTGTACTCGAGGTCTGTATCTTGTCCGGTGCACGACACTCCGGTCGTGTTGTTTGTAACTGTCTATGTCTTTCTAGGCCTTCTTTTGCATGATGTGGTTAGGAGTAGTTGGGGGCCGAGGTTGTTCGGTTTTCCCTTTTTTCCCTTTTCCTTGCTGCTCCCTACTCCTCTTTCCCTTTCTAGGTCTGCTTGCCTATTCGGGTTATTCCCCTCATCCTTACCTGTTCCCTACTCCTGCTTACCTTTCTTTTACAGCTTTCTAGTGTTGTTTCTTCCTGCTGTTCCTGTTGTTCCGTGTGACTACGTGTTTTTCGGTGGGGATCCGCGTGACCCCTACTGAGCCAGTGACACGAGGCTCACCCCTGCTTTTCAGGTGGGGTGATGTGTTCGTTCTGCTCCCGCGGGTCCTGGAGTTCGAGTTGTAGCTACCAGCTGGTACCTCCGTCGGGCTTCCCCCGACTTCTCGGTACGTCTTTTCTTTCTGTCGACTGTACTGCTAGACTGCCATCTTTAGCTTTGGACTTGACTCTGATATACAATTGTTTAAAATATGTTAATTAAAAAGTAATTTTATTTCTGCTACTTTAGCAACCCGATCTAATGAAATTTAATTGCTTGCTGTTATATCTGTCAGTTCAATGTACTACACGACAATCCTTTTTCCCTTTGGAGCTTTATCGCTCTTGGGAGGCCTCGCGGGTTCCAAGTGGTATCAGGTGTATTCGATAGTCCTATCGGGTATATCTAGTATCCGGAATCCGGGTCGTCACAGCCAACGTACCGACGGTACACTGGCACAGGTAATCCCTTCATCCATCTAAAGGACTTCATGTATGAGTCCTCGTTTTGGCAGAACGATCAAAGATCCCTGGCATATCTCTTTAGGAGATCATTGGATGGCCCCGCCTTAGAATGGTTCTATTCCCTAGAGTCTAGTGACGCTGAGAACTTTGATGTGGTCCAGAGGAAGTTCCTACAGAAGTATCGGGATAGGGTCGGTCCCTCCCTTTCTATTACCGACCTTGTGGCAAAAAAATGAAGTCGGATGAAGATTTCATCCAATTTGCCGATAGATGGAGATCCTTGGCAGAGAAAGTGAGGGACCCCATTTCGGAATTGGAATAAGTAAAGATGATCGTGTCTAATGCTACTCCACAATTTTGACACGTCCTGGCAATGAACAAGCTCACCACTATGGAGGAGCTATATGAGAGGGCTCGATATATCCAAACACAGTTGAAAGATTCGCCCCTCATGCATATGTTTGAGCCACCAAGGCTGAGGGTGTTTAGGAAGCCAAGTACTGGCGCCCAGGGTGGGGTGACGGAAGGGGTGGTAACAAATGAGCAAGTGGGTGCGGTTGGATATCCCAATCAACAAACTAACCCCAGGCCCCCGCAAGTTCCACAACTCCCCTTCCATCAGCATCAACAGGGCCAACAACCCTATCGTCCTCCCCCACAAAACAATCTCCTCCAGAACAACGTGCCTCAACCACACCATCTCCAACAACAACAACCACAGCGACCTCCTTAATATAATTAGGTTCCACCACCTAGGGATTATGGCCACCAACAACAGAGGAGGCAGTTTGGCCTTAGGAGAGCTCATTATCCACCTCTGCCGGAGTCATTATCGGACATCTTTAATGCTCTCATGGCTGCTAATGCACTCACCTTTCCTAAGGAAAAAGCCATGTGACCCCCGAACGTTGACACTTCCAGATATTATGCCTTCCATAGATAGTCGGGCCATACGCTGGAAAACTATTTCCATTTCAGAGATTACATCTATGATATGAACGATCAACATCAAATAGATTGGGATGAAATGAGGCGATACGTCGCCGTGATGAAGGCCAGAAGACCTCCCCCCAGACAGCAGCAGCAACAACAACAACAACAACCAGTGCAACAACAACAACAACAACAACAACAACAACAACAACAACAGCCTCAGCAGGCACCACAACAACAGCCAAACATGGGCATCCTCCAAAATCCATTGCCGGTGCACCAACAACCTAACCACCAAGTCAACCCCATCTCTTCCTTCCCAGAGGTTGGAAGAGGGCAAGATTGGCATACGGAAGGCGGCTCTGTCCTCGTCACCAATCATGTTCCTATCCAATCCCCACGCCTTATTCGCCCCGCACCTGTCTATCCTCCACCCGTAGCATAACCCACAGTAATACCTCACCCACTTCCACCGCCATCACGTCCTCTCATCCGCGTCTCTGCTGATGACCTCCCTTCGAGTCCCCAGCAAACACCCTCCGCTTCCACCATAACACCGTTACCCTCAATGCCTCTCATCATTTCTCACGCTTCCACCTCGTCGTCCACCTTCGTTCCGCCTCCACTAAACAAACCCCTCATTGTCCAACACCCCTCCGAGGTGCCATCCACTTCCACCATAACACCGTTACCCTCAAAGCCTCTCATCGTTTCTCACGCTTCCACTTCGTCATCCACATTCGTTCCGCCTCCACTAAGCAAACCCCTCATTGTTCAACACCCTTCCGAGGCACCATCTACCTCCACCATAACCCCTTTACCCTCGAAACCCTTCATTATTCATCACCCATCCGGGCCCCCATCGACCTCTACTATGTCTCCTCCTTCCAAACCCCTTATCCTCCATCGTCCATCTGAGACTTCATCCATTCCCACCATGCCTCCACCTGACAGACCACTCATCAGAGCCCCTACACCTGTCATTGCTCTCGCTTCACCAATTATTCCCCCGTCATTATCTCTCAAATCTCTGATAAACTTCGCACCTACTGACCCCATAGAGGTGCTGCCAAACCCACAAGCCATGGTGCTCCGTAGTGGAAAGATGTTCCATCGGATTTTTCTCCAAAATAGCCAGTTCCCTGAGCAATTCCAGCCAGAGAAAGACACCAAGGAACAGCCAAAGGAATGCACCCCTGGGACATAGTATGATATGTTGAAACACCTGGATAAGACACCAGCTCGGATCTCCATTCTTGAGCTGATCAAGAGGTCAAAAACCCATCAAGACGCCTTGATGGAGTATCTACAAAAGGTCATGGTAAATGAGGATCTCCCAGTGGAAAAGATCTCATCGGTATTGACGCCGACCGATACACAACCGGCCATTATATTTCACCACCATGAGCTTGCCCCCAAGGATGCTCGAAAATATGCTTTGTGTATCGCAGTAAAGATCAATGGGGTGTCTATAGACCCGTGTTTGGTGGACACTGATGCGTCTATAAACGTGATCTCTGTGGGCACCATCCAATCATGCGGGGTTGACATGGAACATATAAAGCCTTCATCAATCACAGTTACGGCCTACGACAACAGCAAGAGGCCACCAATGGGGATGGTTATCTTGAATGTAGAATTGGGCCCTGAATCAGTCTTTACGGAATTCCATATCCTTGATATGGATCCCACATTCAAAGCCATACTCGGCCGTCCTTACATTGAAATTATGAACGCTGTGCCGTCCACCAATCACCAGTGCTTAAAATTTCCATACAGGTCTTGGATTATCAAGGTCAATAGCATGCCCACATTCTCTACAGTGGATGCTATTAACATCTCTTTGCCCTCTGTTTGGCCGACCCATAGGCCAATTCTTTCTCTGCTAGATGTGTGTGACCCCCGCCGCGCCCCTTTAACACGAAAGCCGTTTCCAACACCGAAGTCATGTCACTCTCCCCGTTCTAAGGGATGGGAGTTCATGAGAAATATCGGCTACCGATAGGGCAAAGGTTTGGGTGCACAACTACAAGGGATACTGAGATTGCCAGACCAGACCAGGTCAACCCCTAGGACCGGCCTAGGCTTTGAAGGGCCACTTGAAGCACCTGAGGGACCCCTCACGTGGACCCTATACTCTCATTTCAGAAAGGGGCCAGTAATACAGACGGGGGACTATTCACGAGAATCACATGAGAAGTTGCAGGTTGCCTACCTAGCTGAAAGTTGCTTGAGAGCTGCAAAGAAGGGGAAACACGACGACCCGGACTGCGAGTGGAACAAGTGGTTCGACATACACGATATTTCTGTTACACTACGGCAGATGTTCTCACCTCCAGACTTAGGAGGGCCACTTTTGATCTCCGAGATATCAAGCGGTGTTCTGGACGTTGCCAAAACTCCGGGCTGTCCTCCCCAAGAGGACGTCATCACTGACGGATCGCTTTCCGTCATTCTATCTGTTCATTCCCCTCAGCCGTTGCTGCTAACTCTTTCCTGGGCCCGACGTCTATCTGATGATATTCCCAGGTCCCCTTCTCTGCTCCCATTCTTGCAAGGGTTTCTCGACCCATGCCAACTGTTCAACTATGATCTGCTTCATGGGCCACACAGCCCCTTAGCTATAGTTCCCTCCTCTCATTCTCTAGGTTCTTTCAATTGTTTTGTAATTGAAATTGAAAACGAAAAAAAAAACGTCAATTTTCAAACTCCTCAACAGTGCATCTCCTTTGAGGAGACCTCCTACATTTCTCATGAGTGTGCCCTGACTTACGGGCCACTCATTCAAGGTCCCTTGAGCGACCTTCTTCACCCCTCCACCGAGGGGCCTCTTCCTGTACATTCTTCAACTTCTTCTTCGTCCGTAGAACAGGTCAGTCAGGTTAGGAATAACGAGTCAAGGGTAGTACCTGGAAAAAAATCCAAGGGTAGGCAAATCCCTCGTCGATTCCTTCTAGATTTAGCCAATAAGTGTCAAGCCTTGCTAGCCATTCCTTAATTGCTGGAAGATCTCATCCATCTGCCGGAGCTAGAACATGAGGAGAATTGCACAATTGATGAGGGATATGGAGTGTACGAGCTCACAGATGAAGAATATCCTGCCGATGAAGGGGATGAAGAATATGAGGACGCGGCTGACGCATATGCCAGCGGAATGAGGAGGTTTGACGAACCATCAGCCGCTATAGAAGAACCCACCAAAGAGATCAACCTGGGAACTGAGGAAGACCCTAGGATCGTCCTCATAAGTGACAACTTGACGCCATCTGAAGAAGAGGAACTGATCAAGGTTCTAATGGAGTATAGGGACACGTTCGCATGGAGCTACGAGGATATGCCGGGATTGGATTCCACCCTGGTCGAACATCGTTTAATGCTAAAGCCAGGGTCCGTCTCGGTAAAGCAACGGTTAAGACGTTTCCACCCTCAAATGGCTTTGAAAATGAAGGAAGAGGTCGATAAGCTCCACAAAGCCAAGTTTATTAGAGTCATCATATATCCTCAATGGGTGGCAAATATTGTCCCGATCATGAAGAAGGATGGAAAGGTGAGGATCTCTATCGATTTCAGGGACCTTAACAGTGCGTGTCCAAAAGATGATTTCCCTCTACCTCATATTGACGTGTTGGTCGATAACACGACCGGCTACGAAACCCTCTCATTCATGGATGGATTCTCAGGGTATAATCAGATCCGTTTGGCAGAGGAGGATCAGGAGATAACATCATTCACTACACCCTGGGGAACTTACTATTATTTAGTCATGCCATTTGGCTTGAAGAATGTGGGAGCTACTTATCAAAGAGCTATGATGGCAATATTTCATGACATGATACATGTGTATCTAGAGGTGTATATGGATGATTTGCTAGTGAAATCCAAGACTAGAGCGGAACACCCGGGAGTTTTAGCTAAAGTGCTCCAAAGGTCAAGGGAGTTCAACTTAAAAATGAATCCCAAGAAGTGCATATTTGGTGTTTCGTCGGGCAAACTACTTGGTTTTATTGTGAGTAAAAGGGGCATCGAAATAGATCCCAACAAAGCGAAAGCAATCAGGGATATGCCACCTCCAAAGAACTTGAGAGAAATTCGAGGGTTAATAGGAAGGCTGCAATTCATTCGTCAGTTTGTGTCCCAGCACTCACAAAGGTGCAAACCTTTCTACGAGTTGACTAAGTCGGGAGTAGAATTCCTTTGGAACTCTAAATGCCAAAAAGCTTTTGAAGGATTGAAAGAATATCTGGCCAATCCACCGGTCCTAATTCCACCCGCGCCAGGTAAACCTTTAATCCTTTACATCTCAGTCTTGGATGACTCAGTGGGAGCTGTCCTAGCACAAGCCGATGAAGCGGGCAAGGAAAGGGCTACCTATTACTTGTCCAAACTCTTCAACCCCTGTGAGCAGAAGTACACAGCCATGGAGAAAACCTGCGCCGCCCTCGTCTGGGTAGTGCAAAAGTTGAAACATTACTTTCTAGCTCATGAAGTTCATTTGATTGCCCGAATGAATCCCATCAAATTCCTTCTAGAGAAATCTGTCCTTACAGATAGATTAGCACGCTGGCAAAGCTTTCTTTCTCAGTTCGACATCACCTACATTCAACAAAAAGCGATTAAGGGGTATGCCATAGCTGAGCATCTCACTCACCATCCTCTCCCCAAATTCGATCCCGTCCAATCAGAATTTCCAGATGAGGAACTGATGTCCATTAACCAGTCAGATGATTGCATATGGACGTTACATTTTGATGGAGCTCTGAATTCCCAAGGGCGAGGAATCGGCGTTGCCCTCTTGTTGCCTGAAGGCCTTACAATTCCACTGGCATACCAGCTCAAATTCCCAGTTACCAACAACATAGCCGAGTATGAAGCTCTTCTAGCCGGCCTGGAACTCGCTCATTCTTTTCGTATCACTGAATTGTGAGTCGTAGGTGATAGTCAACTCATTCTTCGTCAGGTGCTCATTAAATATCGCACTCGCGATCCCAAGCTCAAGCCGTACCAAGAACTCACTGCTGCCTTTGTCAAACTATTCACCAAACTGATCTTTGTCTATGTCCCTCGTCATCAGAATATTCTAGCCGATTCCCTCGCCTCGTTGGCGTCATCTTTAAGGTTCCCTCTAGGAAGATGGTTTGATTCCATTTCCGTCTACAAGCGTCACGCCCCTGTAATTGATGACGCTTCATACATGGATATCAAGGACAGGATAGCAAGGAAGGTCCTACAGGAAGAAATCCTTGAGAAGAGGGAAGTTATGCTGGCAGAGTTAGAAGAAGAATTGGCTGATGGAGAGAAGCCATGGTTTTACGAAATTGTCAAATATTGCAAGGATCAGTCCTACCCTGAGGAAGCCACATCATAAGATAGAAAAGCTATAAGGAGAGTGGCACAGAGATACGTGCTAGTCGGAGGAGTGCTGTACAAGAGAAGTCTTACTGGTGTCCTTCTGAGATGTCTCGACAAAGACGAGGTCTGGAAATGCGTCAAGGAGGCACACTCTAGCGTGTGCGGTGGTCATGTGAATAGCCAAATACTTGCCAAAAAAATCCTTCGGCAAGGCTTTTACTGGCCCACCATGGAAGAGGATTGTGCCGTCTATGTCCGCAGGTGTGTCAAGTGTCAACTTCACGCCGATAAAATTCATTCCCCATCTTCTTCACTTCATCCAGTGTCCTCCCCATGGCCTTTCTCCATGTGGGCTTTCGATGTCATTAGTCCTCTTGGTAATCCTGACTCCCTCACTAAGCAAAAATCATTCATCCTTACTGCAACGGAGTACTTCACTAAATGGGCCGAAGCCGAAACTTACGTGGAGGTTAAAGCATCAACAGTCCGTAAGTTCATCATGAAGAACGTCATTGCCAGGTTCGGCATCCCGAGAACTATCGTCACTGACAATGGACCCCAATTCATTTCTCAGGACCTTCAGGACCTCTGCAAAAGGTATAAGATTGCATTGTATCATTCATCACCATATTATCCACAAGGTAATGGCCAAGCAGAGGCCACTAATAAAACCCTGATTAAAATCATAAAGAAGACCTGTGAGTCTAATAGATTTGTAGATTGGCCAGAGAAGTTCATTGAAGCTCTATGGGCCTATCGCACTTCAATCCGTACCCCTACTGGGCAAACTCCGTTTGCCCTCACTTACGGGATGGAGGCAGTAGTTCCATATGAGATTTTAGTTCCCTCTCTGAGAGTACAATTGGATAATGACCTTCCCCTCGACGAACGTCGTGATTCTCTCCTTGCCCAGTTGGAACTCTTAGACGAGAAATGTCTAGTCGCTGCCGAGCATGCTCGTTCCTACCAAAATAGACTCGCACATTTTTACCAAAAGAAGGTTATTGAGAGAAATTTCAAAGTTGGTGAAATGGTAGTGAAAAGATTTTTTATAAAACCTGGCGGGCCACGTTCTAAGCTCCAACCCAATTGGGAAGGACCATACGTAGTTCGGGCTGTGCATCCTGGCAACGCCTACAGGCTAGTCAATGCTGAAGGAGTTGAGTTATCCCACCCTTGGAATGGGCTGTATCTTAAGAAGTATTACCCTTAGATATGTGTACATAGTGTCAAAAACTGAAAATAAAATAACAAAAAACAATGAAAATAACAAAAAAATAAAAAAGAAAAGACCAAAAAAATAGAAAATTCAAAATGCTAATGTCTGGAGACTACCATGGAATCAAGTCATTGCACCTTACCTCCATGTTAGGATAGGGCCCGTTAAGACTTGGTAGGTCTCAGGTCTTGGTTTGCCAGAACCGTGGGGATCCCTGTCCGGCTATTTCGGCCTATGCCCCCTCAAAAGAAGGCAACATGCGCGTATATATGTGCGTGTGTTATAAAAGAATTGATAGCAGCACTTATGGTGGGGCCTCACCCGTAGGGTCTCCAAGAAAGCCGTAATCTTTATTCTCTCTCTCTTCGACCAAATGAGACAGTCGGCGCTCTTAAAACGCTGAGCATGGGAAACACAAACACGACCCCCAGGGTAAGAGTAGGATCTAATTCCTCGAGCATGGATCAGAGCATGAGAAGAGGGCAGTGTCCCCGCAGGCAGGCAAAAGGGATTCTACAACGCCAAAAACTACATATCCCTTGAAAAATCAACAGAAAATCAAAAAAAGGAAAAGAAAGAAATCGAAGCCAACAGAAAAGCCTGGTCGTAGCCATGCCTGATTCCACTAAGTGAAACCCCTTTGACTGAAAGTCAAATTTTACACAAAAGGGGTCATGAAATGTACAAGCTCGAGATTTGGTCTGACGTTGCCCGAAAGGGAAGTTAAGTGCACCCCTATTTGCTCGTCGGGTTAACGGTTTTGCTGGTCCTCTCAGGAGGTTTACCCCTTATGTTCTTCCTTCTTCCCCTAAAAGGTGAAGGCTCAATGGAGTTCCTAAAGGGGGAAACCCGCCAAAGTCTGCAACCTTCTTTTAACACGAACATATGGTTGTCCATTTTGAAAAGCAGAAGCCATTATCGTGAAGGAGTCTCCGTGTTTTTGGCCGGTCAAGACCCCTATCTACCATCTTAATGCACTCTTAGTCTAACCTCGGGCTTAGACCAATGCAAGCGCGTCACCTATGGGTGCGACGGCGTCTGATTCCGGGTCGACGTCGCGCGGTTGGTCGTTTGGGTTCCAGGGTGTTCCATTATATACCATCTAGAGTTGCGAGGAAATAGACCCGGGTCGGGCAAATCATTTACCTCGAACACTTTTTGGGTGAGTCCCTGCGGTCGGAAGCAATTGGGAGCCTAAGCATGGCATGACGGTATTGTCATCAGGATAAGTCTTAGCCGGCGGGATTATCATTCGAGGAGTCTAGAGGCCCAAATCAACCTAGATGTGCACTTAGGATACCTGGGAGGTTAGTAAGAAACCTTTGTTCTCATGCGGATTAGATGCTATATGGGTTGGTCATCATGAATTAGCAAAAACAAAAAAATGATGATAAATTAACCAAAAAAAACAAAAAATAGTAATAGATCTAAAATCCAAAAAAGGCAGAAAAATGTAAAGCAAAAAAAATGGAAACCAAAAAAAGAGACCAAAAATATATATATATATACAAACAAACAATATAAAAAAATGAAGAAGAACACAAAACATAAAAAAATTGCATCTCACATGATGGCATTTGTGTGCTGCATCGCATTTAAATTTTCGTTCGCATCCGTGTGCTTGTATGCCATTCATCATCATCTTTTACCACTGCCTTTATTAATAAAGGCTTGCCTCTTGACTCGTTATCAAGAATAGTCCTTTATCATATTTGCTCATTGAGCAAGGGGCAAGTCAGAACAGAAATACTGACTTGTTTGTTTAGATGTATCCAGGGATTCGAGAGACAAGAAAGAAGCAGCGAACCAAGCATAAAATATTTTATTCCACTCCTAATCAAAATAAGCAAAATCAGAAGCTACATTAAGTCCCACTTTCTTTCTCCACATTACTCGTCCCGCCACTTTCTGGGCAAGCGCCTCTAGAAGGTGTTCCTAAGCTGTGAATAGCAGTATTCCTACCGCTCTGTTGTCCTCTCTCTGTCTCCATTCCCCGGTGCCGATCTACGGGGGCAGTGAGGAACCCGCTAACACGAAAGCCACGCTCTCGTGCTCTTCGATAGCGCTCCTCGCCATCTTTCAGCCACTGCTCAGCGAGGCCGAGACTGGTCCGCAATTCAAATAGCTGGGCCTCCAGGGCCCTCCTCTCCTCTTTCTCGGCCAGTCTCTTGGCCTTTTCTCTTTCCCGGTCTTTTTCCCTTGCAGCACGTTCCCTTTCTCTGTCCTCTCTCTCCAGCTGAAGGGTGATCCTCAGCTCCACCGCATCTCTAGAAGAGTCCTCATAAGGACGACGCTGTAACTCCTCTTCCAGCTCGGCTATTCTAGCTTCTTTCTGGGCGGCCCGCGCAAGTGCCTCCTGCGTTTCTTTCTCCTGCCATACACATCATCTCAGGCATATGGTAATGCCTGAATGAAGGATATTAAATGGTGAAACCCTCAGCTGTGCAGAAAGCATCCCTTCTGCTTTCGCAGCCCGTTGGGTGGTATGAGCAAGCTACTCGTGGAGTAGATCCAGTTCCGAGGTCGAATCCATAGACTGGAAGAAACGCCGTCTGCCCCCATCGCAGATGAAACTGCATCGAGCTGGGCACGCTGCGGCACATATGAGGTGACATTTAAGTGGCTAGCGCCATGAATCTCAAATCATACCAGGATCATGTACATACACACTTACTGATGAACCCAGAGCCGCTCGGGTGTCGTTCAACTCTTGCTCCGTGTCCGCCAAACGAGCTCGTAAGTTCGTTATTATGGTGTCACGGGCATCCTACAGTTATGGCTTGTGAGTTCACAAAGAAAAAACCAAAAAATCGATAAAAAAATCGATAAAAAAATGGTGTTCTTATTTTACCTCTACAAGCCCTCCAGGCTGGAGCCTATCCGCATACATTGCCATGTAGAAGCGTAGGTAATCCTCTCTGTCTTGTGCCTGTGATTCCACGAGCGTGCCACCCCGCTGCCAGTCTTCGTACTGTTCGGGAAAATGCACCCTCCAATCGACACAGGTTGCCGGCCCGCGCGTCTTCTTTCCGACGCTGGGTGATGTGGTCACATCCACCCACTCCTGGGCAAGCCCCAGAGTCCTCATTTAAGCAGTGGAGCCAGAGGTCTCGCCCAAATCGGGCACGGCTCCCAATTACCCATGGCTGGTCGACATCGACCATGTTCGAGTAAGGCCTCCAGTTAACCTGTGTTGGGTTGTGCATATTTTCTTGGTTAGCCAAAAACCCAAGACAAACAAAAAAATAGAAAAGAAAATCCTACCATCGATGCAGGGAACTCTTGTAGCTCCCGTCTCAACACCATCAGTTGATAGGATAGAGGTGCAGCGCTCATGATGAGTTGTCATCGTCTAGCCAGCGGGGTCGTCACTGGCCGCCAGTGCCGAGCCCTCCCCATTGGAAGGTAATAGTAGCTCCATAGCTACACCATCATGTGTCATTGGCATCAATAAATGTAAAAAAAAAAATCATAAAACAAAAACAGGAAAAAATCCTTTACCTGGATGAAGGGCGTAAACCCACTTATTGTCACCTCCAGATCCGTCCATTGAGACAAACCTGTAAACAGATGTGCCAGTACAGCAGCTCCCCAGGCGTACTGTCCTACTCTCTCCAGATCCACGAGCAACTCCAGGAAGCGACAGTGTATGTTGTCTACCTTTGAGCCCAGTAGCAACTTGCCCAACAAGAAAAGGAGGAACCTCCTCAGATCCATGTTGGTCCTCTCCCAGTTGCTAGCGTCCACGCAATATACAGCACGGGCACCCCTTTCAGCCCTTTCCATGAATTCCTCCAGGGAGTCATCATCACGCGGACGAGTGTCAGTAAGCCCTAGTGCTTCCATGATGGATGCCCTGGCTACTGATATATTCTTCCGACCGTCGAGGTCCAGCCCCAGTAACTTCTGGGCACCTTCTCGGTAGTCCGCGTAAGTGACGCCGGTCACTGCCTCCCCGTCCACTTTGAGGCCCGTGATGCGGATCACGTCTTCTAGGCTGGGCACCATGTGTAATACCCTGGATCCTTATTAGGTCTTGTTGGATCTTTATTGGGTCTTTCGGATCCTTTTCGGTGAGTTTCGGATCGCTTTGGTGGCTTCCGAGTTGAGTTTTACGAGCCGTGTGGGTTTTTCGCTCGTACTAGTTACGGAACCATACGGTGAGTTTATTCCTCAATTCATCGACTCGTGAATGCTACAGCGACGATGTACTCTCCGAGCCGGTCGTTTTGACTATGTTTGCATATTTTTCTGAGATAGGGCCAAAAATCAGATTTTTCAGAAATTAGGAAAATTCCTAATTTCTTTTCTTTTTCTTTCCTTTTTCTCCCTCCTCCTTTCTCATTTCGCCGCGGCCGTCCCTCTCTCCTATTTTCTCTCCTCTCAAGCTTCCTCGGCTCCGACTGCAGACGGAGGACCTAGGGGCTCGTGCTGGGGATGCTGTGGAGCTGGCTAGGTGCGCGACGAAGCGAAGATGGAGTGGTTTTGGCGCGATCCCGAACGGTGGATTCAAAGCTGACGTTTGAGCTCCCAGCGTGGTTTTCGGTGCGGTTTAGTCCCTTCGGGGCATGGTTTCTTCGGTGGAGGTAGGGTGATGGTTCCTCACTTCCTCCTGCACGTTTTCCCTGCCATTGCACGTCGTTTGGCGCGGAAACGGTCGAGTTTGGGCTTGGTTTGCCTAAACCGTGATTTTCGGGTTTTGTAGGGTTCGCCGAAAAATGGCAACCATTTTTGGCGTAGTTAGTATCAAATTGACCGCTGGAATGTCTGGATCCCATTCATGTTAATTTCGTGTCGATCGGTGGTCATTCGAGGCCGGTAGGAGTCCGGGAACCTCGGTGACTCGTTTTGGGTGGATTCGTTAGAATTGCCCCAATCTCGCGTTTTAAGGCTTGCATGTGGGCTTTTTAGCCTCCTAGAGTTGTTTTTCATCGTCTAGGTTTGTTTCCCCCGCGCTTCGGCGTGAATGGGGCGTGGAACGGGCCGGTTTGGACATTCCACTGTTTTCCAGCCATGACCGGTGTAGCGGTCGTTCCAGGGACCGTCACAGTCCCTGACGGCCCTACGATAGACCGTCACAGAATCTGGGCATTTTTATATTTTTACTGGCAGTGGGAGTGTGACGGCCCAGGGGAGGCGCGTCACAGCTCTCTGACGCGTCTAGAGTGATGCGTTACGCCTGTTTTGTCATGTAGTGTTTTGGGTAAGTCGGTTCCTCTGACGCGCCAGCCCTGGTGCGTCACGCTTGTGTAACGCGCCTAGTCTGGGCCGTTATATTTTGTTTGACTAGGTTTGACCGTTTAAGTCAGTTCGTGTAGCGGTCTTCCCCTCATGCGTCACAGTGATGTAACGCGTCCATCGTGGACCGTTACATGCTGTTCGTCTGAATTCTTAGACTTCGGTCTATTGGCCCTGACGGCCCAGGTGGGGTGCGTCAGAGCAGTGTAACGTGCCTAGGTTAGGCCGTTACATGTCTTGTGCCTTTAGATGTTGGTTAGGGTGGTGTCTGTGACGGCCCATTCTCCGACCGTCACATGGCTATAGCGCGTCTGTGTTAGACCGCCACAGTCTTGTTTCTTTGGAGTGTAACGGCCTAAGGTTAGACCATCACATTCGTGTAACGGTCTAGGGGTGGTGCGTTACAGTCCTAGTGCTCCGCTTTCCGTCGTTTCAGTTTCTGATTGTCTTGGCTTGACCTTGTGGCCTGCACGTTTTCCTGTGGATGTCCTCTGACATCCTATGAGGGCTAAGACCATGTTATAAGGTAGCCAGGAGTCTTCTTGCTCAGGGTAGGATTCTCTTTCCTACTATAGAGTGTCTTTGCCTCTGGTTGCATGGTGATTCCTCCTCGACTGCTTGGTTTACCTGGCGGCTGAACGATGGATAATCCATGCCCCGAGAGTGATTTACCGGTGGTTCGGTTTCCGGTATCTTGGCTTGACCTTGGGGTTCGCCATTGTCACGTGGACATCATCCGATGTCCTATGAGGGCTGTAACCGTGTTTCGAGGTGGCCAAGAATGTTTGTGCCTGTTGGTTTCCGGTCAACCCGGGGTGACCCAGTGGTTGACGGGTGACCTTGTGTGTGTCTCGATAATTTTATCCAGTTCGAGACTTTGGTTCTGGATGCCTCGAGGTTTTACCTTACCTCGGTTTGTGTGTCCAGGTGTCGTGAGGGCCTTGATGTTCCTTCGGGCCTTCGTGTGTCGTTTCACTCGCTCGTGTCATTTTTTCGTGGCTTAGGACTAGCCTGATTGACGGCCTGTACCGTCGTGTGCGACGATCTTGACCTCGAGTCGTGAGACTCAAGGATCGTCGTGTCGGCAAGTTTAGTTGTCCTTCCTGAGTCTGTGGGCAGTTGGTTAGCTGCCTGGGTGCTTTGCAGTACGTGTGGCGGGGCTTCCTTAGACTGCCTGTACTGTAGCACTTGTTTTTGGAGTCTGTGTCTTGTGAGCCTCCACTAGTCGTAGCCTGTGACGCAAGCTTTCTAGTGCGTCATGCCACCGGGAGTGGTGGACAGGCAGTTCCCGTTTACACGGTTTTTAGGCTAGTTCCGTGGGCCCCGGCCAACTGTAGCGTCCTACGGAGGGGAATACTAGCTAGAGGCCTGGCCTAGGTAGTTGTCAGTGTGTGCACACGTGGTCAGGGGCAGAGGACACGCGCCGACGGGCGTGACACTGACTAGTCACTCGCAGTTGTGGTGCTACGGTCCTGTGTCCGTAGGTACCGTTCTTCCTTGGAACCTCGTTGTTCCTTGGACCTGGTTCTTGGTGTGTCTAGTCTCGGTCGTCTTCCAGACGAGCTCGTAGACAAGACACTTGAGGCGCAGTGTAAGACGTCAGTGGACACATCTGGCTGTTCTTCTAGTGAGAGGGTGCTGCTATCACTTGGCTCGTGACTCTCGCGTTTCTCGGAGTCTGCGTTCCCCTTTCCGAGTAAGCTAGTCTTGGCTGTGTCCAAGATCCGCTTCCCTGGTCATGTCTGCTCGTTCTTGGCTGTGTCCAAGATGAGTCTGGGGTTGCGTGCAAGGCGATCCAGTCGTGTAGGCTGTCACGTTTGTGTGGTCTGTCTAGGTATTTTCTAGACTTTTCTCCGTCCTTGCAGGTCTTCGTCTTAGGCCTGGTGTCGTGTTGGCAGATATCTGAGTCTCCTTCCTGCTGTTGCTTGGAGTAGTTTGGGGTGCCAAGGTTAGTTCGGTAGCCGTTGTTTGGCACGGGTTCTTCCCCCTCTTCCACAGTTTGCTCCCTACTCCTGCTACCCGTCTGTTTCTTTACAGCTTCTAGTGATAGTTTTACAGCTTTGTAGTGTAGTTTTCCCGCTTTACTACACCTGCTGTTCTCCGTGTTACTACGTGTCCTTCAGTGGGGATCCGTGTGACCCCTACTGAGCCTCTGTTTGGAGACTCACCCCTGCTTTCAGGTGGGTGGCGTCCTTGGCTTCCGCGAATCTTGGAGTGGCGTGCCTGTAGCTGCCAGTTGTACCTGCGTCAGGCTTCCCACGACCTCTGTGTACGTTTCTTTTTCTGTCAGACTGTACTTGACTTTTTTTTGTGGACTGGACTCTGGTAATTAATTGTGTAAATTTTTTAACTGTTAATGAAAAAGTAATTTTATTTCTGCTACTTTAGGAAACAGATCTAATGAAATTTAATTACTCACTCTTGTATCTGCTATTTCAATGTACTCCACCCACTCCTTTTTCCCTTCGGCGCTTACCCGCGCTTGGGAGGCCTCGCAGGATCCAAGTGATCTCGGATATATTCGGTAGTTCTATCAGGTATATCCGGTATCCGGACCCTGGGTCGCCACAGTTGGTATCAGAGCTGTGTTCTAAGATATTCAGGATTTCTTTGTCTGAATTATCAGAACACAGTGGGGTGAAAGTACATGGGAATAGGAGATATATAGTTTCCAGAGTCCTTAAGGTCCAGTACAGTCTCTTGCTGGCTTAGGTGTGTGATTCTGTATCACGTTATTTTCCGTGCGTGGTCTTGTGCGTACTGTGTTAGCACTGCACGAGATAGTTTTACTCTCGCCTGGCTATGGCGGGATGCTTGATTCTGCAGTAATGCCGTTTCGATCGTGTTGCACGTGGTAGAGTTCACTGGTGAGAGTGAATCTGCAGTGCATCGTCCGTGCTTTTTCCGTGGTTTGTTCTGTTGGCTGATGACTTTTAGCGTTGGTGTGATGGCCATGCACGTTCTTACGTTGCTTTGGTTGTCCCAGCTCGAGTCTATGCAGCTCCTGAAGAGTGTTGTTTCTGTTGATTTGGTCGTTGCGTTGCCTCGATTGAGAAGGTGCTCGAGCGAGCCTAGGATTTTCCTTCCTGATGAGCTATTGTTGTCGAGTTTGATTCTTCTCATCCTGCTTGGCGGCATTCTTTTCAAGGTTTGCCTTGGAATTCCTATCTTAGTGACACCTTTGTCCTATGTCTACTTAAGTGTGGACTTTGTTTATTTTGAGCCTGATTTGCTCCTTGTCTTACGGTTGCTTGGCTTTGGACCTAATCATTGTGTTGAGAGCTGTTGTGTACCGTATTCATCGTGCCGTGTCCAGCGGCCGATGTATTGTGAAGGCTCATTTACCGTTTTCAGGACATGAAGGTAAGCTGAGATTAGCCTTTTCCTTGGATCTTGTGCTGAAGCTGGTACTCCTCTTCTTCGCACTTAGGCGACTTATGATCGGTTATTTGTCAGATCAGTACTCTTGGCGTGTTACGTTGTGATTTTCAAGGAGTTGCGATGGCGCCGAGTGTGTGCTGAGATGCATATACCATGGTATTATCTGTTGCCGGTGCACTGGTGTGTTCTATGAGTGCGCAACTGAAGCATGGTGGGCTGATGACCCACTGGTCGAGGATCTTTTTGTAAGATTTTGGCCGGTCGAGAGAATCCTCCTTCTCGATGTAACTTTGTCTTGGCTTTCTATGCCTTGATGTTGCTTGTTGCCGTGTTGTTATTGGAGGTGTTTCTGGTATTGGCATCGGCATTTGCGAGTGTTAGGGAATTTATCGGCATTCCTTTCTGATCGAGTACCCTCTGCTCTGCATGTGTTTTATTGGGTGTTGTGCTCTCGAGGCGTATTCATAGTCCTTGAGTTGCATTCCCTGATATTGTTGTCATTTCTCGTTGTCTTGGGTCTTTGCTTGGTGAGCAGTCCGATGCGTGACCCGTCCCTTGAGGTCGTGTGTTCAGCTGTTATTGTCCCTTGATGTGACCCTGCTTGTGATTGTGTTTCGTGGTTCTGTGTTCAATACGGAGGCGGAATCCTGCAAGTGTTACTGCTGCTGTTGTTGTCATTTAGCGCTGTTTCTCTATGATTTTGTCTGTTTATCTTGGCACTGTGTGGTCCAGTGCTGTCGTTGGCGTCCGGTGTGCCAGGTGTTCCCTGTTGCCTTTGGCACTGGAGCCGATGATGTTGTCGAGCAGTCAGCTGTGAGGACTGTGTTTCCTTGTTTGAGCTGATGCTTGTCGTATCTGTTGTTTTGTTTTTCCGGTGATTGTTCTTGTGGCATTGGTCGTGTCTCTTTCCTTGTGAGATGTAAACGACATTGCCCTGCTTCAGAGCTGTCAGAGTTGTTTTCACTTGGGTGCTACACACGTGCTGTGGTCTTGAAGCTTGAGTGTGTGCCTATAATTGTGATATGATAATGTCCTCGGAGCTGTGTTTTTCGAGGTTTGCATTGCCGTGCTTCCGGCATTGCTGTTGGCTGATGCGTGGTGTGCATAGCCGATGTTTGGGTTGTTCTTCCCTTGCTTCTCCTTTGCTAGTCCTTAAATTTCGAGGGCGAAATTTCTTAAATGAGGGGAGGATTTAATACCCTGGATCCTTATTAGGTCTTGTTGGATCTTTATTGGGTCTTTCGAATCCTTTTCGGTGAGTTTCGGATCGCTTTGGTGGCTTCCGAGTTGAGTTTTACGAGCCGTGTGGGTTTTTCGCTCGTACTAGTTACGGAACCCTACGGTGAGTTTATTCCGCAATTCATCGACTCGTGAATGTTACAGCGACGATGTACTCTCCGAGCCGGTCGTTTTGACTATTTTTGCGTATGTTTCTGAGATAGGGCCAAAAATCAGATTTTTTAGAAATTAGGAAAATTCTTAATTTCCTTTCTTTTTCTTTCCTTTTTCTCCCTCCTCCTTTCTCATTTCGCCGCGGCCGTCCCTCTCTCCTGTTTTCTCTCCTCTCGAGCTTCCTCGGCTCCGACTGCAGACGGAGGACCTAGGGGTGCGTGTTGGGGATGCTGTGGAGCTGGCTAGGTGCGCGACGAAGCGAAGATGGAGTGGTTTTGGCGCGATCCCAAACGGTGGATTCAAAGCCGGCGTTTGAGCTCGCAGCGTGGTTTTTGGCGCGGTTTAGTCCCTTTGGGGCACGGCTTCTTCGGTGGAGGTAGGGTGATGGTTCCTCACTTCCTCCTGCACGTTTTCCCTGCCATTGCACGTCGTTTGGCGCGGAAACGGTCGAGTTTGGACTTGGTTTGCCTAAACCGTGATTTTCGAGTTTTGTAGGGTTTGCCGAAAAACGGCAACCATTTTTGGCGTAGTTAGTATCAAATTGACCGCTGGGATGTCTGGATCACATTCATGTTAATTTCGTGTCGATCGGTGGTCATTCGAGGCCGGTAGGAGTCCGGGAACCTCGGTGACTCGTTTTGGGTGGATTCGTTAGAATCGCCCCAATCTCGCGTTTTAAGGCTTGCATGTGGGCTTTTTAGCCTCCTAGAGTTATTTTTCATCGTCTAGGTTTGTTTCCCCTGTGCTTCGACGTGAATGGGGCGTGGAACGGGTCGGTTTGGACATTCCACTATTTTCCCGCCATGACCGGTGTAGCGGTCGTTCCAGGGACCGTCACAGTCCCTGACGGCCCTACGATAGACCGTCACAGAATCTGGGCGTTTTTATATTTTTACTGGCAGTGGGAGTGTGACGGCCCAGGGGAGGCGTGTCACATCTCTCTGACGCGTCTAGAGTGATGCGTTACGCCTGTTTTGTCATGTAGTGTTTTGGGTAAGTCGGTTCCTCTGACGCGCCTGCCCTGGTGCGTCAGGCTTGTGTAACGCGCCTAGTCTGGGCCGTTACATTTTGTTTGACTAGGTTTGACCTTTTAAGTCAGTTCGTGTAGCGGTCTTCCCCTCATGCGTCACAGTGATGTAACGCGTCCATCGTGGACCGTTACATGCTGTTCGTCTGAATTCTTAGACTTCGGTCTATTGGCCCTGACGGCCCAGGTGGGGTGTGTCAGAGTAGTGTAACGCGCCTAGGTTAGGCCGTTACATGTCTTGTGCCTTTAGATGTTGGTTAGGGCGGTGTCTGTGACGGCCCATTCTCCGACCGTCACATGGCTATAGCGCGTCTGTGTTAGACCGCCACAGTCTTGTTTCTTTGGAGTGTAACGGCCTAAGGTTAGACCGTCACATTCGTGTAACGGTCTAAGGGTGGTACGTTACAGTCCTAGTGCTCCGCTTTCCGTCGTTTCGGTTTCTGATTATCTTGGCTTGACCTTGTGGCCTGTCCGTTTTCCCGTGGATGTCCTCTGACATCCTATGAGGGCTAAGACCATGTTATAAGGTAGCCAGGAGTCTTCTTGCTCAGGGTAGGATTCTCTTTCCTACTATAGAGTGTCTTTGCCTCTGGTTGCATGGTGATTCCTCCTCGACTGCTTGGTTTACCTAGCGGCTGAACGATGGATAATCCATGCCTCGAGAGTGATTTACCGGTGGTTCGGTTTCCGGTATCTTGGCTTGACTTTGGGGTTCGCCATTGTCACGTGGACATCACCCGATGTCCTATGAGGGCTGTAACCGTGTTTCGAGGTGGCCAAGAATGTTTGTGCCTGTTGGTTTTCGGTCAACCCGGGGTGACCCAGTGGTTGACGGGTGACCTTGTGTGTGTCTCGACGGTTTTGTCCTGTTCGAGACTTTGGTTCTGGATGCCTCGAGGTTTTACCTTACCTCGGTTTGTGTGTCCAGGTGTCGTGAGGGCCTTACTATTCCTTCGGGCCTTCGTGTGTCGTTTCTCTCACCTGTGTCATTTTTTCGTGGCTTAGGACTAGCCTGATTGACGGCCTATATCGTCGTGTGCGACGATCTTGACCTTGAGTCGTGAGACTCAAGGATCGTCGTGTCGGTAGGTTTAGTTGTCCGTCCTGAGTCTGTGGGCAGTTGGTTAGCTGCCTGGGTGCTTTGCAGTACATGTGGCGGGGCTTCCTTAGACTGCCTGTACTGTAGCACTTGTTTTTGGAGTATGTGTCTTGTGAGCCTCCACTAGTCGTAGCCTGTGACGCAAGCTTTCTAGTGCGTCATGCCACCGGGAGTGGTGGACGGGCAGTTCCTGTTTACACGGTTTTTAGGCTAGTTCCGTGGGCCCCGGCCAACCGTAGCGTCCTACGGAGGGGAATACTAGCTAGAGGCCTGGCCTAGGTAGTGGTCAGTGTGTGCACACGTGGTCAGGGGCAGAGGACACGCGCCGACAGGCGTGACCCTGACTAGTCACTCGCAGTTGTGGTGCTACTGTCCTGTGTCCGTATGTACCGTTCTTCCTTGGAACCTCGTTGTTCCTTGGACCTGGTTCTTGGTGTGTCTAGTCTCGGTCGTCTTCCAGATGAGCTCGTAGACAAGACACTTGAGGCGCAGTGTAAGACGTCAGTGGACGCATCTGGCTATTCTTCTAGTGAGAGGGTGCTCCTATCACTTGGCTCGTGACTCTCGCATTTCTCAGAGTTTGCGTTCCCCTTTCCGAGTCAGCTAGTCTTGGCTGTGTCCAAGATCCGCTTCCTTGGTCGTGTCTGCTCGTTCTTGGCTGTGTCCAAGATGAGTCTGGGGTTGCGTGCACGGCGATCCAGTCATGTAGGCTGTCGCGTTTGTGTGGTCTGTCTAGGTCTTTTCTAGACTTTTCTCCGTCCTTGCAGGTCTTCATCTTAGGCCTGGTGTCGTGTTGGCAGATAGGCAACTCCTGACGAGGTCAGCTCTGAGTCACCTTCCTACTGTTGCTTGGAGTAGTTTGGGGTGCCGAGGTTAGTTCGGTAGCCGTTGTTTGGCACGGGTTCTTCCCCCTCTTCCGCAGTTTGCTCCCTACTCCTGCTACCCGTCTGTTTCTTTACAGCTTCTAGTGATAGTTTTACAGCTTTGTAGTGTAGTTTTCCCGCTTTACTACACCTTCTGTTCTCCGTAGTACTACATGTCCTTCAGTGGGGATCCGTGTGACCCCTACTGAGCCTATGTTTGGAGACTCACCGCTACTTTTCAGGTGGGTGGCGTCCTTGGCTTCCGCGAATCTTGGAGTGGCGTGTCTGTAGCTGCCAACTGTACCTGCGTCGGGCTTCCCCCGACCTATGTGTACGTTTCTTTTTCTGTCAGACTGTACTTGACTTTTATTTGTGGACTGGACTCTGGTAATTAATTGTGTAAATTTTTTAACTATTAATGAAAAAGTAATTTTATTTCTGCTACTTTAGCAAACCGATCTAATGAAATTTAATTGCTCACTGTTGTATCTGCTATTTCAATGTACTCCACCCACTCCTTTTTCCCTTCGGCGCTTACCCGCGCTTGGGAGGCCTCGCAGGATCCAAGTAATCTCGGATATATTCGGTAGTTCTATCAGGTATATCCGGTATCCGGACCCTGGGTCGCCACACCATGTGCCCCCAAGGCATCAGGAATGCCCGACTCACCGGGTCCCATCTTTCACACAGTGCCTGGATTAGGGCAAGGTCAAGCTTGAGCGGCTCGATTCGGAGGAAGGCCCCGAACCCCATTATGTCTAGCCTTACCTTCTGGAAGGCCGGCAGACCTCGATATGCTGCTACCACCAGCTCCCACGAGATGTGCGACCTCATCAGGCTCTACACACCCATAAGAAGTGAGAAAGTGGAGCTTGTTACGGAAGAAAGGAAGAGAAAACATGAACGGAGGAACTAGGGGATCCACTCACAATCTGTGATCGGGTCCTCTCACTCAGTTGTCCTTCGACTTCTGAGAATCTCCGGGAACTGTTGTCGGACCGGCTCCTCTTCGAAGAGCGAGAAGACTCACCCTCTACTCTGAAGCTGGACTCACCCTCAATCATGAAAAGTGAGCAGTACTCACTACCTCTCCCTTTACAGACTCACACTCCTCAAATTAGCCCTCACACTTCGGTGCTTCCAAGTCGAGCGAAAGGGGAGGTATTTATAGGATTGGAATGGACATGATCTGGAACTATCCATGTTACACTTAGCAGTGGCCCTCACGACAAGTCATCCGCTCTTTACTCCCGTATGCCACTCTACCATCTGGAGTGATCGATTCGGAGGCGTGATTTGCCAACTTGTCCTCCCTATTCGGTCCAAAGATTCCCCATGTTCATTGTCCCGTCGCGACTACTGCTAGCAAAGTGGGGGACATCTATGCGGGAAAATAGGGCCAGGGGCCAACGCTATTGAAATTAGTGATAGCTTCCATTGCAAGCCATGGCCACGGTACCCTCGGATGCCACTTTGCCATGTCGGGCAAATGCTTCAGAGCCGTGATACGGTCTGAAGATTCCCCGTGTCCCTTGTCCTAATGCGACCACTTTCAGCGCAAGGAAAGAAAATTGGGACATTCACATGGAAGAAGAGTACTAGGGGGCCGTCGTTTTGAAGTCGGTGGTAGATTCCCTTCGACAATCATGGCTACCACAAGTCACTACCCCGTGTTTTAAGGAGATGACTCATCAAGCATGTCTCGTGAGACCCACGTGGTGGAGAAGAGGCGTATACCAGAAGGAATGCGCCCTAGGTAGGCAAGCCGCCTTTGAACCAAACTATTCCACTCGTACATCTAATATAAGGGTCCGTGCCCATCATGAGGAGAGAGTGGATGTGTAGGCCACTCACTAACCCTCATCACCCTCCCGATTACCTATCTTCCCTCTCCAAAGGCAAGAAGCTCCTCGGAGGCCTTCTATAGCTCTGCAACGCAGCAATTGCCTTGCCGCCCCACAAGGTGCTCTTTGTCGCCCTCCTGCTTCCCTCGCGACCCTGATGGTCGCAAATCTCTCGAAGTCGAGGCCGCTGGTCGAGCTATCCTCTGTTTGCCGAAAAAAACGGTGCCAGCTCCGGGAGCCTCTCCACCATGGGCTCTCGCTCTCACCCCATCTGAAGAAGGGATGAATGTCTGGACGCTCAAGCCTCCGGTGCCCTCCCCTCGTGCCGACGTCGATGCTGCGCTATCCCCATCTCTCTCAAAGTTTTTAGCTCTAGGACATCTCGGGGCAACCCCTCGTGCTGTGGTTGCCCTAGCCCTCCGACTCTCGTTCGGGATGGTCAGCTGTCGACTGGCGTCCACCACTTCAGCCACCTATACAAAAGAAAGGCGGGGGGGGGAAATTTTGAGGAGCACACAATGATATTAAGGCTTGGCATTTATTTTAAAGAGAGATACATTAGGGTTCGAGCACCTCAGGCCTCAGTTTCCCCAGTTCCATTACATAAGCATTCAATAGCTCATGGTCCTCATTCACGGACACCATCACCTTCCGTGGAACGCCTGCTTTCCATGCTGCTTTGATCGCTTTCACGTCTATGGCATCACCCCTTGTACCCAACTCCCCTGCCTTAATCAAAGGCAAATCGGATGGCATAGGAAAGAAGTGTCGGGGAAGGCCGATTTGTAGGCAACACCGGTGCGAGCCGTAAAGAACGAACTCAGTTGCACCGATAAGCTGGAGTTCGGCGTCAGGGGAGGATCTCGTGAGAAGCTCACGTCCAAGTAAACATGCTGGCACATGAGTAAACGCATCTCGCTCCAAAGTGTTGAAGTGAGTACGCCAGTCTCCACGCGACTTCAGCCGAGGCACGCGATTAATCACGCTCCCACCAAAGCCCAACACATCCGCCATATGATAAAGGGGGCTTTGTTGGAAGATTCTGGAAGTAGTTCGCACCTCCTCACAACGATCAAATTTGAAGCGAAGATCAATCCAGCAGTTGAGGAGAAGCATGCACCCATAAGGAGGCTGACCCATGCTGGAAGCCGTGAGACCACTGTAAAGGTAGGCGAGGATGGCTGGCCCTACTCTTCTGCCCTCCCAGAGTCCGCAGATCGCACCCAACTGATTCCCTTCCAGGATGTTGTCAATGCTGGGGAAGAGGAGAGCTCCAGCCAAACAAATCACGAACCCTTTCATGAGTGCTTCTAAATCTTCGTCACTTGGCGATTTTTCCAAAGTGCTCATAGTCCAGTCTGCCAGCTTCTGTAGGTTGATTCCCCTCTGGGTCTGAACGCCTTTAACGACTTCGCAGGGCATGAAGCTTCCCAGAATCTCCTCACGGGATACTTTCTTCCCCATGGGCAAATATTTATTTTGCCATCATCCCTAAATCTTTTTAAGCCGAGCAGAGTTCCGCCTCCTCCAAAAGGATCGTTGATTCAAAGGTAGGAAAGACGAAGGTGTAAGTTTCAGGGTGCCAGACCTCCACCAGTGCACCCATGGCCGCCCAGTCCATGTAAATCTGGTTGTAATATTTGGCGTGGATAACCAGGCCTTGAAGGTGCCACTTTGAAATAATAACCCTCATATCGATGGTAATATTGGAAGTGAGTTTTGCAAGCCAGGGCAGTCTGGAGAATTTTTGAGGACCCGGAAAGAGGGGATACGGCTGAAAGGAAAGAAAAGAAAGAATAAAAGAATAAGAAAGGACTTGTGCATAAAAAATAAAGAAAAATGGCTGAACTCACCATCCGTGAGCGGATCCTTTCGCTCAGATGACCTCCGATGTCGGTCAGTTTCTTGAAATCACGATCGAACCTCCCTGATAGGGCATCAGAGGTGATTTCCTTACACGGGTGGAGTGTATTTGTGTGTTATGGCTTGTATGAGATTGTAATTGTGTCATTTCTTTCATTTGGGCTCCTTGTAAGGCTTATATCAAGCCAATGGGCCATTTGTAATGTAGAGTCCATGGCTAGGTTGCCATTAGTAGAGTCTATTAGGAGCTTATTCCTTATTGGGTCTTAAGGCCATCATTATGGACCTTAATAGCCACTTAGGCCCAAATAGGCTTCTCTCTCTCATGGGCCACCAAGGGTGGAAGAGTATAGCATGGTTAGTGGGCTTGTAACATGACATTTGACCACACTTGGCCCAAGGGAGGCCCATGAAGGGGGCGCCCCCTTCTTTGGCTCTATTAGGCTAGTTAGGTGTGATTTAGGTGAGGTTGGAATGGAATTAGTCCAAGTTTGAATTGGAATGGTCAAGATAGATTAAAAAATTGTATTTGGTGTGTTATTCACACTTCATCTCAGCCATTCAATCCCCAACCCTTGATCCAAGGGTCCATATTAGATTTGATTGGAGTCATATATAACCATGTATTTTCATGAGAAAATCAATGAAAAATCAGAATTTTGTTGAATGCCTTGAGTGAATTTCGACCTCCTCCCTCTCTCCCTCTGGTTTCTTCATCCCAACCTCCATTTCTAGAGTGTTTCTATCTCCCTTCATCTCCTCTCAACCTCCGGTGATCGTCTGTGCCGCCGCCGCCGCCGTTCGTGCCGCCTTCGAGCCGCCACGGGATCGTCTTCGGTTTTCTATCTTGCTGGACAGAGGTGCAGTTCGTGAATTCCTGAAGCCAGCCATGAGCTCAGATCGATTTGAAATTTCGAGGGTTGGTTCCTATCTTCTAGCCCATTCTCCACAAAAAAAATCCAGGTTCAAAAGCCACCGTTTCATATCTTTACCATTTCGTTCAACTCTCAATCTCAGATCTGTTCTGTCACTGTCTACAGTGATAGTAGCCCTGAGTTCTCCACCTTCGACCACCTTTTTGATTTTTTTAGACCTCCCAATTTAACTGGGTGTTCTGTCCATCGTCCCCTACCACCATAATTTTTATTAAATTTTTATCATCCTTCTACCTATTTTTAAAAATTCATGTTCTACCGGAGCTATAGTACTTTCAGCCAGATCCCAGATCCGACCTTCATCCAGTAAACAAATCCCAGAAAATCATAGACACATCCAAACATGTCCAAACCAATTTTTCTGTCTTCCCAACTCAATGTCCCACAACTTTGCTGAAGAACACAACCCCAGATTCGAACGTCTACCTCGCGGTCAAAGGCAATCCACAGTCAAGTTCTCTGCAGGTCTGAGTCTTCGGTTATTGTACAACAGGAGATTGAAAATTCCATAAGTCAAGATCCGAGCAGATCCAGGCCAGATCTTTAGGCCTAGGTTGAAGAACTTCAAGCTAGCTTTCCAACGGCACCAGTCTCGTGTCGATCCGACATCGGGGCTGATCGCAGCGCCCATTCTCGCCGGAGCGCGCGCCGAAATACAGAACCGGCAGATTTTCGATCGGGTTTTCCGACCGGTGCCGAACGGAGCCGCCGGGCCTCCAGCCGGCGAACCAGCGTGCCTCCATCCCAAGGAGTGACCCTTCGGGCATCCACCACTACAGCGGTGCCACCGGGTCCCACACGGCCCTTCCGGACAGCACATGGGCCCCACCGTCACGTGTCCGGGTGTTGCCGAATCAACGCGAGAAGCCGCCCGTCAACCCGAATTCGGTCCTCCCGGACCCCATTGTGTAGCCCTTTACCTCCCTGCGTGGAGTGGGCAGCGAGTTACATTTCTGTAATATCCGTGTATAATTGTTCCGGGAGTACGACTTCGGCCGGGTCCGTCTTCCCCACGCCGAGCGCGTGGAGGTATCGTCTTCGCTCCTACACTTGGCATTTCGCTTATTTCATATATGTTTGTTTATGCCGCTGCTAGAGAGCATGTGTAGGGATATCTAGCTCGATATATTTTCATATCACCGCTGCTGCGAGAGAGAGTGAAGCCGTCCCGTGACCCGATCCGGGCACGAAAGTGCGAGCCGACCACCCTAGCTCTTGCCGGTTTCTCAACCGCGCACGTCCGATGCTTCCCTCGTTAAGGGACGATCGCGAGCTTGTCGTGTCCGTGTCTCGTCCCGCATCACTCCCCCTTTTGGTAGGGCGGGAAGGTTCACCCTCCATCTCCAAAGGTTGGGACCTCTCTCTCCCCATCTCAAAAACACAGAACCACCCTTGAATGCCATTTGGCTAAGAGCTGGGGGGATACTTATAGGAGAGAAGAGGGGTAAAATGGTAAATGTAAAGCATGAATGATGAGTTACCATTATGGATTTTTACCGGAGGAATCTTGTTTGGTTCGCATTATGTCTTTGCTTGTTTCTGTGAATTACCTTGGTGTGTGGATTTCTTTGTGAAGTGCAATGCCATTTCTTGTGCAATAATTATGTAGACATCGATGCAATAATTGTGTGTTAACTGTTGGGTGTAGGTACCATTGAAAAAGAAAAATGGGATGACACTGTCCCACCCTCAGTCACTCCGGTGATTGGCCCCACTGCGTCATGCATCCTACTATATGATATCTACGCTATTAGAGCATACCAAGGACCTTATGTCTTGGATAAATCTGGAGTTTGAGTTCCCCTTCAACAAAAATAGTGATCACTTCAGAGGAATTCAGGACGTACGGATAGGCCGTTAGGGTGTGATAGCTTGGGGACGATGGTTCCGTCCGGTGTGTCGGTACGTGGATAAACGGGCCCCGGCTCAGTATCAGCTCATCGGATCGGTATCCTGACCCAGTCTCCACAACTTAACAATATTATCCTTGGTTATCTTCTATTTTCTTTTGATTTATATTTTTCTTTTAAACCCAGCATGCATTCATGTAAGACTTTGATATCATTGTGGAAGATCATTCACTTGACTTGATTGCGAGAGCTGCTATGCTTGAATTCTTGAATAGTACGAGATATTCCATTCTGAGTCGAGTACTCAGTTTCCTCGAACCACCTTGGGTTGGTTCTCCGGAAGAAACGTTTGTTTGGATTTATCAACTATTTTTTTTACTCCATTGGGCCCACCTCGGCCGCAGCACTTCCACATGGCTGGTAACCGCTCCCCGAGGTGAAACCTGCAGGTCTACGACCAGGGTACTTCCGCGCAGAGAAGTTGGCCCCCCTTTTTTATTTATGCTCAAGTGCACCTTTTCTCCTTCCTTATTTCCATCCAAACAAATCGTTGACTTTGGGAGGCCCTCTTCAGGGTTGTTTTGTTGAGACTTTGGAAAGGTTCCAATCCCAAAATGTTGAAAGCGTGTCACATCATACCTTGGCATCCACTTTTCAGTCCACTCTATTTCATCTCATTACTCTTCATTTCATTCCATTACATGTCATTCCCCTACAAAGCAGATGCCAAGGCAGGGCAGCTGTAGACACGCCAATTTTGACATTATTGCGAGTAGATCTCGTATTATATTATGATGCCCCAAAGCGGCCCTCCCGGTCGAATTATTTAAATGGTCTTCAATTTTCTGATGAGATTGAATAATGATGAAATATGCATTCATGGTCCGAGCACATTGTTGGTCTGAGCATATGTATAACAAAGGTCCGTGCACATATCACTATTAGGTCAGTGCACGTTTCTGTTTATGTGTACATATAGGCCGGTGTATACACATAAGGTCAGCATATAGGTCGGTGCATATGTACGTGCTCATTTGGCATATAGCATCGGTGCACCTTTAGCATATTACATTAAGGTTAATGCACCTTTTAGCTAGTGCACTAAGGTCAGTGCACGTTGCTTGGCACGTGTTATAAAGTCAGTGCACATCAGTTATGCTATTCAAAGTCTGTGCAAGTCTTTGTATACATAGGTCTGTGCACTTTTGCACCTTGAGCGTATACACATCCAAGCATCTTTCCCCTCAAGCCATATTCATGCATACACGAAGTGGGTTGGTGTGTGCAGGGTCGGTGCAGCTTTCGCTGCAAGAGCAAGTCAGGGCAGTTTCCATTTAGGTCAGTGCATATGCATGCATCTAGAAGAACAAAGTCTGTGCATGTTCTTGTAATTTCCTAATAAGGTCGGTGCACATAGGTCAGTGCACATTAATACAAGGTCAATGCACGTTTTGTTCTCCACGCTAGAAGTCGGTGCATGTCTACCTTCTACACAAGATGACCAAGTCAGTGCAGACCAGGTCCGTGCACTTTGTGTGTAGTTTGCATTTAGGGTTGGTGCACGTCACTATTATCATTGCACGACTGAGGTCAGTGCATCTTTGCCTTGTGTTAAAACAAGGTTGGAGCATATCCTTTGTTAGGCTTAAACACGTCGGTGCACCTTTTCCTGGGTGAAGCCAAGTCGGTGCAAGTCTGCACCGACCTCAGCACACACACGTAAGTGCACCTTTTCCCCAGGGGAAGAAGTCAATGCAAACAAGCCTTGCACCGACTTCAGCCTGCACCCCTTGCACCGACCTTCATCAGCCCTCGAGCGAAGCCTGCACCGACTTCATCTGCTGCGAGGCCGACTCGGTTCAAGCCTGCACCGACACCCCCTTTCAGCAAAGCCAAGTCAGTGCAAGCAAGGCCCTGCACCGACTTCAGCCTTCACCCAGCCCACGCCCTGCACCGACCTTGTCTGCTGCGAGCGGAGGCTGCACCAAGTCGGTGCAGGCCTGCACCGACCCCTCTTCTACTACGAGGGTGCCCTGCACTGACTTCACCCACGCCCCGCACCGACCCCTGGCTGCCTTGCACCGACTTCAGCCCGTCCGAGCACGCCCTGCACTGACTTCCGCCTGCAGGCTGCACCGACTCCTGGCAAGCCTGCACGGACTTCAGCACGCCCTGCACCGACTTCAACCCTTGCCTACACCAACCCCAGCTACGCGCGAAGCCTGCCTGCACCGACTTTAGCAGCTGCGGTGCAAGAGTTGCACCGACCCCTCCCCTCTTTGCTGCGAGCATCAAGGTCTGCACCGACCTTGGCTGGGCAGAAGCCTAATGTGCACCGACCCTATCTGAAACGTAGGTAAATATGAAGATTGCACCAACCTTCATTTAGCAGCATTGGAAGTGTGCACCGACTTTGCAGATGAGGAAGAGGCCAAAGAACTTATGTGCACTAACCTCACCACGAAAGTTGCACCGACCTTCTCAAACATGCACTGACTTTAAGACCTGCACCGACTTCAGAGGCAGGTTATTCCAAATGTGCACCGACCCTGTCCTTCATATGCACGGACCTCATCAAGCAGGCAGTAAAATGTGCGTCGGCCTTAGTATGCACATAAGGATATCTGCACCGACCTTAATTCACTTCAGAGGCATATGTGCATCGACCTGCTTGCAATGTAGCACGAAATGTGCACCGACCTGCATGTGAGGGAATATGAAACATGCACCGACCCTAGCTGGGAAGCAACGTGTGCTTGGAACATCGTCATGCACTGACCCTCTTGCTGATGTTTAAAGCCTGCATGGACCTTAAAAGAGTGAGAGATGCACCAACTTCGATGCTGAATTCAAATGTGCACCGACCCTATTCCAATGTGCACGGACCTCAGAAAGCAAAGTAAGGTATGTGCACCCACCTTCATATGGCTTAGACTGAAATGTGCACCAGCCTCTATTAACGAACTTCAATTGTGCATGGACCTTCCAAATGTGCTTTGGCTTTGGTGTGCTAAGTCTGTACCGACTTTTGTGCTGCAAACGTACATGGACCTACTCATGTGCACTAACCCATCAGATCTGCACCGACCCTGTACATATCTTTTAGCTCATGTTGAGACCCTTGTCCCCATCTCTTTATTCCCTGGTCCCCCATTCCTCCCTCTGCATGCCATGATTCTCAACCCAACACCCCCACCTCCTGGGCCAGCTAACCCACGTTCCCTTTGCACCCTTCGCATAGACCTACCACTGACTGCCACACCCAAAAAGATGTTTCCCACTACCTCTACCCTCTGCCAAAACTCACATGAACCCCCATACGATAGGGGGGCATCTTGGAGATCCATTCAAACCAGGCTGCCCACTCAGGGATTCGAGAGCAAGAGAATCGAGACCCTCCCTTCCTAATTCCTCCCACTTCCCAGAACCCACACACTCCCAGACTCTCCCATTCCCCCCTGGAGACTCCACTCCGATCATCCATTGCCGCCTCCCAGAAGCAACCCTCCACAGCCATTCCACTCCACCCGGACCATCCACTTCCACCTACCAGAAGCAACACTTCACCCTTCCTTCTCTTCTCTCATGCAGACACACCCATGATCTCTCTAACACTCACAACACCCCACTCTGCTGAACCTCTCCCCCTCCCTCTCTTTCTCCCTTTAGCCGTAGACACCGCCAACGCCACCTCCGGACGCCGGCCGGCCGCTGCACGCACTCCCTGCGTCTCGCCGTGAAGTTGCATGCATCACCACCTCCCCGCCGCTGCCGTCGTAAACTCCGTCGCCACTGCCGCTGAGCTTCCCCGTCGCAGACGCCTGCTTTCTCTCTCTCCCTCTTCGCTTCTCTGTCTCCTCCTTGTAGACACGCTATTCCTGACGTCCCCTGAGAAAATCTCATATTACTATGCGACGCCCCGCAGCGGCTTTCGCATTTTGAATCGCTTGAGTGCTTCCTATTCTTGAGTCTTCTTCCGCCTTTTCGGCATCCGGAAATCGTCTCGTTAAAGAAATCATACGGCATTCGGATGGCATCACCCCCAATCGGACGCATCGGAAGTTTTCATGGAGGCATCCAGGCCCCTGGACACCTCCATGATTTTCAATTTACAAAAACACAAAAAAAAATACAAATAAAAAATAATAAAATAATGGAGTCGTTCACTTGACTGGACGCCTCCATCAATACAAAATAATAAAAAATAAATAATATTAATAATGATAAAAAAATAAAAAATAAAAAAAATAATTTCATGGAGACGTCCAGGCCCCTGGACGCCTCCATGATAAATCCAAATTGTGAAGACGTCCAGCCAGCTAGACGCGCCCATTCATGAGTCACGGGCGCCGATCGAAACCACGCGTTGTGCCAAACCGCGTGCGGCTTTCGGCGGGGGTTCGGTGGGCTTTTATGGAGGCATCCAGTTGCCTGGACGTCTCCTTGAAAATATTTGAAATAAAAAATAAAAATAATATAAAATATTATTTTTGCCCTGATGAAGGCGTCCAGGGTCATGGACGCCTCCATCCTCCGGAGCCCTATAAATAGAGACCCCCCCCTCAGTCCGAGGAGAGCTTCTAAGAGGTCCGACAGGTTGTCGGATCTCATTTCTAACCCGTGGGTCTTTTGCAGGGGGAGGTTCTGCCGGATTCTCGGGTGCCCGCGCTCACGAGAGGAAGGTCGTCTTCGTCCACCGCACTTCCACGTCTTCCCTATGCTGCCGAAGCTCCGCCGGATCTCGCCATCGGCACATCCAATAAGCCAATTCTCTCCCCTTTTTCTCCGTAGTTCTTTGCATTCATCATCTCGCATCCTCTATCTCCCTTCATAAGGGCGCCCCCTCTTATATACTTCTTGCATTCATCATCGCACTTTCCTCCTACTCGAGTCCGAGAGGGGTTTAAAACCACACCAACCAGGTGTGTGTTCTGTCACGATTTCGCTATTTTATTGCAAGGGATTGATACTACACTGTCATTTTCTAATTCTGTTTACCTCATGTCTGTCATTTTACAAGGGTAACTGAAGAAAGCCCTCTCCGTCGGCCGGCCGAAGGGGGAGGAAGAAGCAACCCGCCACTTCCTGCTAGTGAGGTAGGCGCGATAACTCTTTATTTTTGGGGTCCTCGACCCCTGGCGATCGCATCATAGTCTCGAGGCCGCGGCGAGTAATTTCCCGCAATGGCCGTTTGAATTCTGTCTGCTCCTTGTTATATCTTGAACTGCTCTTATACCTGCCATATTCTCGAGGCCGCGGCGAGTCACTTCCCGCAATAGCCATTTAAATTCTGTCAATTATACCCTGTTATACCTCTATTCTGCTATATTCTCGAGGCCGCGGCGAGTCACTTCCCGCAATGGCCGTTTGAATTCTACTTCTTTTTATATCTTGTTATATCTCTATTCTGCTATATTCTCGAGGCCGCGGCGAGTCACTTCCCGCAATGGCCGTTTGAATTCTGTCCTTCTATTTGTATATCTTGAATTGTTTCTATATCTGCCTGCTATATTCTCGAGGCCGCGGCGAGTCACTTCCCGCAATGGCCGTTTCAATTCCTGTTATTTAATTCTCGCACCATTCCCGTCCCCCGAGGCCGCGGCGAGTCACTTCCCGCTATGGCCGTTTAACCCCCATGTCTTGCTATATCGCATCTATCCCGCACGCCCCGCCGGAGGAATCTCCCGTGGTGGCCTCTTCTCTCCTCTTCCCATGTTGCAGCAAAACGAGCCCGCGCGCTCCGCATCATTTCTCGACCGCGTGACGTCGCTCACAGATTGGTGATCACGGTGGGACTTCTGGTTGCTTTCTTTCAGTTACCCTTGCAGTTTCTTGTAATTTGCTTTATTGTCACTTGCGTGTTGTGATATCTTGATTGTTTCATTGTTCTGTTGTGCTCCATATATCTATCAGCATTTCATTGCATACATCCATCCCTCTTTTCTATTCTTTTTCATTTTTTCTAAGGATCACCCCCTCTCGGTGAAGGAATGACTCTCCGTTCGGGAATTCCTCTCGACGGACAAGAATCTCCTCCACTGGGACCTCCGTAAGTCCCCGACATCGAAGAATCTCCTCTTCGTTCACTGGGCTGGTTGTACCATTGAAGTTCTCCGGAGTTAGTCGACCCATTCGTGGTGAGACGAGAGCCCCTAGTTGACACGGCGGTGAAACAAATTGGAATTAGGGTCCTTCCTACTTTGTGCGAATCCTAGATCTAGGTAAAAATACAAAAAAATCATCAAAATCAAAACACAAAAAAGGGGCGTAAAGGCATTCACTTGTTTGATAATCTTTGCTATCTGTTTATCGGTGTATGTTTTTGTGTTCCATAAAAACTGTGAGCATGGCTCACGAGTCTTTTGAGGAAAACACCCAGGTCGTGGTGAGTCAGTCGAGCCGCGAGTCCATGCTATGGACTCGGGTCCTTCTCATGAGCCCTCACGTGAGGTGCAGGTTACCGCAGGGGACACATCCCCACCACAGGACATCTCCTCCCTGCTAGGTGTCCTCGCCAACACGGAGCTTACCTCTGAGCAGCTCCGGGCATTCCAGGCCATTCTGAAAGGAAAGTCTGTTTCTCCTGCACCCCAGGAGTCAACCCCAGCCATCGCACCCGTCCAAGAGTCGGTGCAGGCCATCCCATCTCCTTCACTGGCGCAAGCCATCCAGTCTCCCTCCCTCCAAGGGCAGGTGAGTCAACAACCTCCCTCATTCCAGTTCCCTTCACAATCTCAAACTCCTGTTGTTCCCCACATACCGCTCCAGCCGGGGCCAATTGCTGGTGGCCCGGTAGCTCCCTCTCATTCGGGATTTCCCCCTCAAGTCTCCGGGAGACATTTTCCTCCCCAGTGGCACGTGCCACCTTCACCTCCTGAGGAGGTCGCCCAATCGCTCCTCAACAAGTTCAATAGAATGGACGAACAATTTCAAAATTTGAAGAAAATGGTGGACGTGAAATCCACCCCGGAGGTTGCTTTGCCAATCTTTCCGGTCATCCATCTTCCTCCCTCCGAAATACCCACATACCGCAGGTACAATGGCACTGGCAACCCCTTTATTCACCTCAAAGATTTCATGTATGAGTCCTCCTATTGGCAAAATGACCAGAGATCCCTGGCATACCTCTTTCGGAGATCATTGGACGGTCCTGCGTTAGAGTGGTTCTATTCTTTGGAGCCCCGCGAGGCCGAGAATTTTGAAACAGTCCAGAGAAGGTTCTTACAAAAGTATCGGGATAGGGTCGGTCCCTCTCTCTCCATTACCGACCTAGTGGCCGAGAAGATGAAGTCCGACGAGGATTTTGTCCGCTATGCCGACAGATGGAGGTCCCTGGCAGAAAGAATAAGAGATACTCTCTCAGAACCTGAACAAGTAAAGATGATCGTGTCCAATGCGACCCCACAGTTCAGGCACGTCTTGGCCATGAACAAGCTTACCACAATGGAGTAACTCTATGAAAGAGCCCGGTATATCCAGACCCAGTTAAAAGACTCTCCCATTATGAACATGTTTGAGCCGCCGAAGCCCAAGGTGGTCAGAAAGACAGGCATTGGTGTCCCAGGCGGAGCAACAGAAGGGGTTGTAACAAATGAGCAAGTGAGTGCGGTCAACAACGCCAACTATGCAGCCAACCCAAGGCTTCCACAAATGCCCCGACTTCCCCTCCAACAAGGTCCTTTCCCCTCTCATCCTACACCCCAAAACAATCCACCCCAGAACAACATGCCTCCACCATTTCCCCCCCAGCAACAACAACCACCACCTCCATACCACCAAGTTCCACCCCCAGGGAATTATGGACCCCCACAGCAACAAAGGAAACCAATCGGCCCCAAGAGAGCCCATTACCCACCGTTGCCAGAAACATTAGCAGATATTTTCAATGCCCTCATGGCCTCAAATACACTCGTCTTACCTAGGGAGAGGCTCGCATGGCCCCCGAATGTCGACACTTCCAGATACTGTGTCTACCACAGGCAGCCAGGACACACAATAGAGAATTGTTTTCACTTTAAGGACTACATCTATGATATGAATGATGAGGGTGGGATTGACTGGGATGAAATGAGGTGATACGTCGCCGCTCTCAAAGCCAGGAGACCCCCTCCTAGACCACAGTTCCAACAACAGCAGCAGTTACAACATCAGCAGTTACAACAGCATCAGCAACCACAGCAACAGCCTTAGCAAGCACAACAACAACAACAGCCCAACATGGGCATAATTCAGAATCCATTACCGGAGCACCAACAGTCCAATCACCAGGTCAACCCCATCTCCTCCTTCCCGGAAGTCGGGAGAGAGTAGGTGTGGCACCCAGAAAGTACCTCTATTCTTTCTACTGCCAACTCTATCGTCATGCAATCCCCTCGCCTTGCCCGGGTAGCACCTCTCTCTCATCAATCCGCATCAGTACCGCCTTCACCATTCCCACTGCCGTCACATCCTCTCATTCGCACCCCAATGACCTATCAGCCAACACCCTCCACTACGCCCCCACACCCTCTCATCTTCTCTCACTCCTCCATTTTTCCGTCCACCTCTACTACATCTACCCCTATGCCTTCCAAACCTCTCATCATCCGTCAACCATCACCAATGCCTTCAAAACCACTCATCACCCACCATCCCTCTCAAAACCATTACCCGCCTCAAGCCTTATCCACTTCCACTTTGCCTCCACCTCTACCTTCCAAACCCCTTATCCTTCATCGCCCATATGATATCCCCTCTACCTCCACCATGCCTCCACCGAACAAACCTCTCATCAGAATCCCTGCTCCCATTGCTACTCCAGCTTCATCAACCATTCCTCCACCACTACCCCTCAAACCTCTGTGAAAACCCACAGCTACCCCCATAGAGGTACAAAAGATGCAGGCCATGGTGCTCCGGAGTGGAAGGATTTTCCATAGGGTTTTCCCTCAGAATAGTCAGAACCTTGAGTAGTCTCAGCCAGAGAAGGACGATGGAGAACAACCATAAAAATCTATCCCTGGAACACAGTATGATTTGTTGAAACACTTGGACAAGACACCTACTCGGATCTCTATCCTCGAGCTGCTTCAAAGGTCCACGTCCCATCAGGCAGCCTTAATGGAGTATCTTCAAAAGGTCATGGTGAATGAGGACCTCCCTGTAGAGAAGATTTCGGCCGTTCTGACCCCAACGGACACACAACCAGCCATCATGTTCCACAACTATGAGCTCGCTCCCAAGGAAGCTCAAAAATATGCATTGTGCATTTCAATAAAAATTAATGGGGTATCTATAAACCCGTGCCTTGTAGACACGGGTGTGTCCATAAATGTGATCTCCATGAGCACCCTTCAGTTGTGTGGGGTTGACGAGGAACAGATAAGGCCTTCTTCAATCGCAGTCACGGCTTATGACAATAGCAAAAGGCCGCCGCAAGGGATGATTATTCTGAGGGTAGAGCTAGGCCCTATGTCAGTCCCCACGGAATTCCATGTCCTCGACATGGATCCCACATTCAAGGCCATACTGGGTCGCCCCTACATTGAAGCTATAGATGCTATGCCTTCCACCAACCATCAGTGATTAAAGTTTCCTTACAATGGGCGAATTATTAAGGTGGTCAGTACACATGTCCTTCACACGGTGGATGCTATCAACACCTCTCTACCCTCTATTTGGCCGTCTCATCGGCCCATATTGTCATTGCTGGATGTGTGTGATTCATCTCACATCCTGCTAGCACCAAAGAAGCCGATCAAGGCAACAACGCCATATCTCCCTTTTCACTCCAAAGGTTGGGAGATTATGAGGAACATCGGCTATCAACAGGGCAAAGGTCTGGGCGCACAGCTACAAGGTAGGCTGAAACCACCAAAGGAGATTAGGCCGAACCGCAGGTTCGGCCTAGGCTTCGAAGGACCATTCAAGGCGGATTGGAAGCCCCTCACATGGACCCTATCAAACCATTTCAACAAAGGGCCTATTATTCAGATGGGGGATTATCCACAAGAAGCACATGGGGGGTCGCATGTTGTGTATTCAGCCAAAAAATATCCGAGGGCCACCAAAAGAGGCAAGATCAAAGATCCAGAATGCGAATGGGACAAATGGTTTGATATATGGGACATTTCCGTTGCATTGGAAAGGATGTTCTCGTCTCCACAGCTTAAAGGACCGCCATTGATCTCTGAAATGTCAGAGAATATCACTACTGTTGCCAAGGTTCCAAACTATCCTCGTCCTCGCCAGAAGGACCCTGTCACCAGCGGATCTTCATCCGCCATCACCATCACCACCGACGACTCATTAGCCGTCATCTTCTCCATTCACTCATCACAGCCTTTGTTGCTGTCGTCTTCATGGGCCAGACGGTTGTCTGACGATCTTCCCAGGTCCCCTTCTCTACTTACACACCTGCGCGGGTTTCTCAACCCGCGCCAGGTCTTCAATCACGATCTACTCTACGAGCCTCCCAATCCTCTAGCCATAACCACTTTTCTCTCTCCCCCGATCTCTTTTCACTGTTTTGTCATCAAAAATGAAAATGAAAAAAAAAACGTCAATTTTCAAACTCCTCAACAACACATCATCGTTAAGGAAACCTCCTACATCTCCCACGGGTGCGTCCCGCCCTGCGGACCATCCGTCCAAGGTCCGATGAGCGACCTTTTCTACCCCTCCTCTGAGGAGTCATTCCCTGTACATTCTTCACCATCCTCTTCATCTTTTTCTTCTTCTGTAAATAATGTCAGTCAATCTAGGAATAATACGTCAAAGGTAGTACCTAGGAAGAAATCCAAGGGTAGGCAGATCCCTCGTCGATTCCTTCTGGATTTAGCCGCCAGGTGTCAGGCCCTTCTTGCTATCCCTCAGTTGCTAGAAAATCACATCCAGCTACCGGAAATAGAATGCGAGGGCAACTGCACAACTGATGAGGGGTATGGAGTCTACGAGATCACGGATGAAGAATACCCTACTGAAGATGAGGGTGAAGAATACGAGGATGCGACTGACGCATATGCTAGTGGAATAAGGAGATTCGACGAGCCGTCAATCGCCGTAGAAGAGCCCACCAAAGAAGTCAACTTGGGAACTGAGGAAGACCCTAGGATCATCCTCATAAGTGATAATCTACCACCCTCTGAAGAAGAGGCATTAATTGAAGTTCTCAAGGAATATAAGGACACGTTTGCATGGAGCTACGAGGATATGCCGGGTTTGGATTCCACCTTGGTCGAACATCGCTTAACTCTAAAACCAGGGTCCGTCTCGGTAAAACAAAGGTTAAGGCGTTTCCACCCTTAGATGGCTTTAAAAATAAAAGAAGAGGTCGACAAGCTCCATAAAGCCAGGTTCATTAGAGTCGTTCTTTATTCTCAATGGGTGGCGAACATTGTCCCGATCATGAAGAAAGATGGGAAAGTCAGGATTTGCATCGACTTCCGGGACCTTAACCGCGCGTGTCCAAAGGATGATTTTCCCTTGCCTCACATTGATGTGTTGATCGATAACATGGCAGGCTATGAGACCCTCTCATTCATGGATGAATTTTCGGGATATAATCAAATTCGTTTGGTAGAAGAGGATAAGGAGAAGACATCATTCACTACACCATGGGAAACATATTGTTACGTGGTCATGCCGTTTGGGTTAAAGAATGCTGGAGCTACTTACCAAAGAGCTATGATGGCCATATTTCATGACATGATGCATATATATCTGGAGGTGTATGTGGATGATTTATTGGTGAAATCAAGAACCAGGGTGGAACATCCGAAAGTTTTGGCTAAGGTCTTGCAGAGATCAAGGGAGTTCCAATTGAAAATGAATCCAAAAAAGTGTGTGTTTGGTGTATCATCGGGCAAATTACTGGGCTTCATTGTGAGCAAAAGGGGGATTGAGATAGATCCTAACAAAGCTAAGGTCATCAGGGACATGCCACCTCCAAAAAATTTGAGGGAAGTCCGAGGTTTAATTGGGAGGCTACAATTCATCCGTCGGTTTGTGTCTCAACACTCGCAAAGGTGTAGACCTTTCTATGAGTTGACCAAGCCGGGAGTAGAATTCCATTGGGATTCTAAATGTCAGAAAGCTTTTGAAGGGTTAAATAGAATATCTGGCTAGCCCACCTGTTCTCATTCCACCCAAACCAGAAAAACCTCTTATCATCTACATCTCAGTCTTGGACGACTCCGTGGGAGCTGTCCTCGCACAAGCCGATGAAGAAGGCAAGGAACGGGCAACCTATTACTTATCCAAGCTCCTCAACCCCTGTGAGCAGAAGTATACAGCTATGGAGAAAACCTGTGTTGTCCTCGTTTGGGTAGTGCAGAAATTGAAGCACTACTTCTTGGCTCATGAGGTCCACTTGATTGCTCGCATGAACCCTATCAAGTTCCTTCTGGAGAAATCCGTCCTTACTGATAGGCTAGCATGCTGGAAGAGTTTCCTATCTCAGTTTGACATCACCTACATTCAGCAAAAGGTGATTAAAGGCTATGCTATAGCCGAGCATCTCGCTCATCATCCTCTCCCCAAGTTCGACCCTGTCCAATCAGAGTTTCCAGATGAGGAACTAATCTCCATCACCCAATCTGATGAGCCAATGTGGATGTTATATTTTGATGGAGCTCTGATTTCCCAAGGGATGGGTATTGGCATTGTCCTTCTAACACCCGAAGGCGTTACCATCCCAGAGGCATTTCACCTCGCATTTCTAGTCACCAACAACATTGTTGAGTATGAGGCTCTTCTAGCTGGTCTAGAACTGGCCCATTCCTTCTATATCACCGAATTGCGAGTCGTGGGTGATAGTCAACTTGTTCTCCGCCAAGTGCTTACCAAATATCGCACCCCAAGCTCAAGCCCTATCAGGAGCTGGTCTCCGCTTATGCCAAATTGTTCACCAAGCTGATCTTTGTCCATGTTCCTCGCGAACAGAACATTCTGGCCGATGCCCTCGCCTCCTTGGCCTCATCTTTCAAGTTCCCTCTAGGTGCATGGTTTAAATCCATCAATATCTACAAACGTCTTGTCCCTGTTGTTCAAGACCCTTACCTTTTAAAGGTCAAAGAAAGAGTCCTACGGAAGATCCAGGAAGGAGAAATACTTGAGAAGAGGGAAATCATGTTGGTAGAATTTGAAGAAGAACTGGCCGACGAGGAGAAATCTTGGTTCTACGAAATTGTCAAGTATTGCAAGGATCAGTCTTACCATGAAGGAGCCACCATAGAGGATAAGAAAGCCATAAGAAGGGTGGCCCAGAAATACACATTGGTTGGAGGTCTACTCTATAGGAGGAGCCTTACCGGAGTTCTTTTAAGGTGTCTTGATGACGATGAGGTCTGGAAATGTGTAGAGGAAGCACACTCAGGTGTATGCGGTGGCCATGTAAATAGCCAAATGCTCGCTAAGAATATCGTTCGGCAAGGCTTTTACTGGCCCACTATGGAAGAGGATTGTGTTGTTTATGTCCGTAGATGTGTCAAGTGTCAGCTTCACGCCGATAAAATTCATTCACCATCTTCCTCACTTCATCCAATATCCTCCCCGTGGCTTTTCTCCATGTGGGCATTCGACATCATTGGTCCCCTAGGTGATCCCAATTCTCTCACCAAGTAGAAATCTTTCATCCTCACTGCGACGGAGTACTTCACCAAATGGGCCAAAGCCGAAGCTTATGCAGAAATTAAGGCATCAACAGTCTGCAAGTTCATTATGAAGAACATCCTCACCAGGTTTGGCATCCCAAGCACAATTGTCACCGATAATGGGCCACAGTTCATTTCTCAGGACCTTCAGGACCTCTGCAAAAGGTACGCAATTGCATTGCATCATTCATCACCTTATTACCCACAAGGTAATGGCCAAGCAGAGGCCACCAACAAGACATTGATCAAAATCATAAAGAAAACCTGTGAGTCTAGTAAGTTTTCAGACTGGCCAGAAAAGCTTATTGAAGCTCTATGGGCCTATCGCACCTCAATCCGTACCCCCACCGGACAAACTCTGTTTGCCCTTACTTATGGTATGGAAGCGGTAGTCCCGTACGAGACTCTGATCCCTTCTCTTAGAGTACAATTGGATGATGAATTTCCCCTCGACGAACGTTGTAATTCACTCCTTGCCCAGTTGGAACTCTTAGATGAGAAACGACTGGCCGCTGCCGAACATGCGCGTGTGTATCAAAATAGACTCGCTCGCTTTTACCAAAAGAAAGTCGTTGAGAGAAAATTCAAAGTCGGTGAGATGGTCGTGAAAAGAATTTTTGTCAAACCTGGAGGGTCGCGTTCTAAGTTCCAACCCAATTGGGAAGGACCATTTGTGATTCAAGCCGTGTACCCTGGCAATGCCTACAAGCTAGTCAACGCCGAAGGGACCGAGTTATCCCACCCTTGGAATGGGCTTTATCTTAAAAAGTACTACTCTTAGCATAGTGCCAAAACGTCAAAAAAAAATGATGACAAGAAAGAAAACATCTAAAAAAACAAAAAAATATTGAAAATCACTAAAAATATATAAAATCTTAAAATGACGATGCCCGGTGGTCACCATGTAGTTAAGTCGCTGCATCCAACCTCCATGTTAGGATAGGGCCCATTAAGGCTTGGTAGGCACCGGGTCTTGGTCTTCCAGAACCGTGGAGATCCCTGTCCGGCCACATCGGCCTATGCTCACTCAAAGGAAGCCAACATGTACTCACTTACGTATTTTATCTAAAAAAAATGGTAACATCACCTACAGTGGGGCCTCACCCAGAAGATCTCCAGAAGCTGTAATCTTTATTCTTTTCTCTTCGACCAAATGAGACAGTTGGCACCCTTAAAACGCTGAGCATGAGAAACTAAAACTCAAACCCCTCAAGGCAAGAGTAGGATCCATTTCCTCGAGCATCGATCAGAGCACGAGAAGAGGGCAGTGTCCCCGCAGGCATACAAAAGGGAGCCCACAACGTCAAACGACTATATCTCCCTCGTAAAAAAAAGAAGCACAAAATCAAAATCAAGAGAAAAGCCTGGTCGTGACCGTGCCTGATGCGATAAATGGAACCCCTCAAAGCAAAAGTCTGAATCCACAAAAGGGGCCATGGAATGTAAATGTTCAAGATTTGGTCCGAAGTTGTCCGAAAGAGGATAGTTAATGGGCCCTTATTGGCTCGCCGGGTTAACGGTTTTGCCGGTCCTCTCAGGAGGTTTATCCCCTACACTCTTCCTTCTTCCTTTAAAGATGAAAGCTCGATGGAATATCTGAACGGTGAAACCCGCCAAGGTCTGCGACCTTATTTTAATATACACATATGGTTGCCTACTTTGAAAAGTAAAAGCTATCGCTGCAAAGGAGTCTCTGTGTTTCTGGCTAGTCAAGACCTCTGTTTACCACCTTGATATCTTCTTATTTAACATTGGGCTTAAGCCAATGCAAGCGCGTCACCTATGGGTGCGACGGCGTCTGATTCCGGGTCAGCGTCGCGCGGTTGGTCGTTAGGGTTCCTGGGTGTTCCATCATATACCATCTAGAGTTGTGAGGAAATAGACCCGGGTCGGGCAAATCATTTACCTCGAACATCTTTTGGGTGAATCCCTGTGGTCGGAAGCAACTGGGAGCCAAAGGATGGGATGACGGTATTGTCATCAGGGTAAGTCTTAGCCGGCGGGATTATCATTCGAGGGGTCTAGAGGCCCAAATCAACCTAGATGTGCACTTAGAATACCTGGGAGGTTAGTAAGAAACCCCTGTTCTCATGTAGGTTAGGTGTCGTTTGGGTGCTTACCAGGCGTTAGCAACAAAAAATGATAATAATAAAAACAACAAAAAGAGGAAAAAGAGGAAGATGTAGATATTTGTAAAAACAAAAAAATTAGAATAATAACAAAACAACAAAAAATGCCAGAAAAATAAAAAATAATAATAATAATCATTTTCGCATGATTGCATTTGTATGCAGCATTTCACTTTAAATTTTGCTTGCATTCGTGTGCTTGTCTGTCCCATTCATCATCATCGCATTTTTCCCTTGCCTTCATTGATAAAGGCTTGGCCCCTTGACCCGTTATCAAGGACAGTAAAAATAAACATCTGTTTATTGAGCAAGGGGCCAAGTCAGAGCAGAAATTCTGACTTGTTTGTTTCAGTGACATGTGCAGGGATTCAAGGCAACAAGAAAACCAAAAATAAAACCAAACCTTTCATTCCATTCCAAAATAAGAAATTATATATTAAGTTCCACCTTCTCTCTCTACATTACTCGTCCCGCCGCTCTCCGGGCAAGACACTCTCAAGGGTGCTACCCAACTACGAAAAGTGGTACTTCTACCACTCTGTACTCCTCTTCCCATCACCACACCCCGACGCTGATCCGTGGGGGCAGCAAAGAAGCTACTAACACGAAAGCCACGCTCTCGTGCTCTTCGGTAGCGCTCCTCACCATCTCTTAGCCATTGTTCAGCGAGACCAAGACTGGTTCGGAGTTTGAACAGCTGGGCCTCCATGGCCCTTCGTTCCTCCCTTTCAGCCAATCTGTCGGCTCTCTCTCTTTCTCTGTCCCTTTCTTTCTCTGCTCGTTCTCTCTCACGGTCTTCCCTCTCCAGTTGAAGGGTGATCCTCAGCTCCATGGCATCTCTAGAAGAGTCGTCGTTAGGACGACGCCGCAGTTCCTCCTCCAGCTCTGCTATTCTGGCCTCCCTCTGCGTAGCATGGGCAAGCGCCTCTTGCGTCTCCTTTTCTTGCCAGACGTACCATCTTAGATATGCTACAAGGCATAAACAAAGAGAACTCAACACTGAAACTCTTACATGTATAGAGAGCATTCCTTCTGCCTCCGTGGCACGTTGTGTAGCACGAGTAAGTTGCTCGTGAAGTAAATCAAGTTCTGAGGTAGGGATCCACAAGCTGGAAGAGACGCCACCTGCTCCCATCGCTGAGGAAGCCGCATCAATCTAGGCACGCTATAACCACATGAGATGATAGTTAGCGGCCGAACACCATGAATCTAGGGTCAGAATTGGGAGTGTGCACTGTATATACACCCACCGAGGCACTCAAGGCTCTGCGGATGTCTCCCAATTGTTGCTCCGTCTCTGCCAGGCGAGATCGCAAGTTCGCTATCATGGTATCACGGACATCCTGCAGCCATACGAGTCAGCATTTCCACCAAAAATAACAAAAAAATAGAAAAAAGAAAAGAGAAAAGGGGAGATCTACCTCCACAAGTCCCCGAGGTTGGAGCCGCTCTGCGTACATTGTCTTATACAGACGCAGGTAGTCTTCACTATCCTGCGCATGCGATTCCATGATTGTGCCACCCCGTTGCCAGTCTTCATACTGTTCAGGGAACCGCACACGCCAGTCAATGCAGGTTGCCGGTCCCCGTGTCTTTCTCCCGACGCGAGGTGGCACAGTCGTATCCACCCATTCCTGGGCTAGCCCTAGGGTCCTCATAACCAATCGTAGCCGAAGCGGCTCGATTTCATTTAGGCAGTGCATCCACAATTCCCGTCCGAATCGGGCACGACTTGTTAGAACCCATGGTTGGTCGGCATCGACCATGCCTGAGTAAGGTCTCCAGTTTACCTAGGTTAATACATACCCGTTTAGCCGGTCAAAACCAAAAACAAAATGAAAATAATTCCAAAAAAAAAAATCCCACCATCGCTGCAGGGAACTCCTGTAGCTCCCGCCTTAGCACCATCAGTTGGTAGGTTAGGGGTGCCGCACTCATGATGGGTTGCCACCGCCTGGCTAGCGGCACCATCACTGGTCGCCAATGTCGAGCTCTCCCCATCGGGAGGTAATAATAGCTCCACAGCTGCTTTAGCACATGTCGTCAGTACCTTAAGTGGACTATGACAAAAACAAATAAAAAATACAAAACAAAACAAAACAAAAAATACATGGATGAATGGTGTGAAACCACTCACAGTCATCTCATGGTCCGCCTCTTGGAATAGACCTGTAAATAAATGCGCCAGCATGGCAGCTCCCCAGGCGTAGTGCCCCACTCTTTCGAGGTCTGATAGCAGCTCTAGGAAGCGACAATGGATACCGTCTCCTTTCAAGCTCAGTATCAATCTTCCCAGTAAAAAGAGGAGAAATCTCCTCAAATCCATGTTGGATCTTTCCCAATTGCCAAAATCTATGCAGTACACAGCACGACATCCTCTTTCCATCCTTTCCATGAATTATTCTGAGGACTCATCATCCCGTCGATGAGTATCAGTGAGCCCTACTGCCTCCATAATAGATTCCCTAGCTACTGACCTGTTCTTCCGACCATCTAGGTCCAAACCCAGTAGCTTCTGGGCACCTTCTCGGTAGTCGCGTAGGTGACTCCAGTCACTGCCTCGCCATCTACCTTGAGGCTCGTGATTCGGACCACATCTTCTAGACTGGGCACCATGTGCCCCCATGGCATCAAGAACGCCCGACTCACTGGGTCCCATCTTTCACACAAGGCTTGGATGAGGACCAGGTCTAGCTTGATCGGCTCAATCCGAAGAAAGGCACCAAATCCCATCACGTCTAGCCTGGCCTTCTGAAAATCCGGGAGACCCCTGTATGCTGCCACTACTAACTCCCATGAAATATGTGATTTCATCACACTCTGTGCATACACGAGGAATGGAGAAGGTTTTTGTCAAAGGAAAGAAAGAAGGAAAGAAAGGAAGAAAGGAAGAATGAGAAAAGGGGGCAGGAAAGCTCAACTTACGAGTTACGATTGGGTCCTCTCGCTGAAGTGCCCTTCGAGGTCCAAGAGTTTCCTGGAACTGCTACCGCTGGACCTGCTTCTCTTCAAGGAGTGGGAAGATTCGCCCTCCATCCAGACCTCAGAATTCTGAGTTCCTCCTCTCCCGTGGGAACTTGTACTCTTCAAGTTGGCTCTCGATGTCCCTGGGAGAATGAAAGAGGCAGGTATCTATAGAAATAGGAGAAGTGCGGGCCAAGATTGCCTCCATCACCTTTAACGATAGCCCTCACGATAGGGCACCTGCCCTGCGGCCCCATGTGTCGCTTCACCGCTCGCGCAGGGTGATTGATTGGACGATGTAATGTGACGACATGCTCCTTATACTGTTAGGGATGCCCTGTCATGATATAGAGGCCGTCCGGGAAGATTGAACGATCGTTCAGGAGAAGCGGCTAGAGCCATCATTGTTGACTTCGGCGGTAGATTTCGTGCGAAAGATGGTCACATCAAGATACGATTCCCCATTTTGGGCAGGGTCTCGACGAGCATATCACATGGGGACAGTGTAAGGAGAAGAAGCGTAGGAAGGAAGGAACGCACGAGAGGACCAGTGAGCAACAGGGACACAATCACTCTATCCATAGGTCTACATAAACTGTCATAAACATCACAATCATAGAGAGGAGGCGTATGCTAGCTCGCCAACTCTTTCCATCACACTCACACATATCCCTCTAGGCGTCCCTCTGCTCCCCCCTAAGGTGAGGGTCCCTCAGGAGCCTTCTGGAGCCCCGTACAACAGCAGTCCCCTCACCCTGCGGCAACTGCTCCACAACAGCGGCCCGCTGCTGATCCCCTGGCGTGACGAAGAAGCCACCGACAAAAAGGTGGCCAGACTGGCGGAGTCGCGCCCCAAACTCTCGTGCCCTCTCGTAATTCGCCTCCATGTTCTCTAGCCTCTGTCCCATAGCTCGAAGGCCTAGCTGGAGCTCCCTCACCTGGACCTCCATGGCTCTTCTGTCCTCTCTCTCCTTCTCCCTCTCCAGCCTTTCTCTCTCCGCCTCTCTCTTGGCCACCTGGAGGAACACCCTCAACTCAGGATGTCCGGATGTGGCCTCTCCTCACTGTGACGTCGCAGCTCCGCTACAGTCGCTACCCAGGCATCACGCTCCTCTTCAGCCCGGGTCGCGCGGGCCACCGCACCGGTAAGTTGCTCCCGGAGGGAGGCAATCTCAAGAAAAGGGGCCGAGGAACTGGAAGATGCGCCACCGGCCATTCCCACCATCGTGGTCTGCTGGGCACACTGGAACAAACAAACAATGGCCGTCAGCTAAGTTCCAAATTTAAAAAATAAAAAAATGCAGCACTTAACTTACCAGGATCGACAGTTCCTGTTGAGTGACGGTCAGCTGCCGCCTAGCCTCTGCCAGTTGGGCATGCAAGCCGTTGATGTCACGCGTATCCCCGGCTTGGGGAAGTCCCACATAACTCTCTCTCTACTGCCACAGGTAGTCCGCACTGTCATGCACCAATACGCTCCCTTGCTGTCCAGGGAGACGTATGCGCCAGTCCTTGAGCTTCGCCTTGCCGCGACTTTCTTCCTGACACGGCTCGGCTCATCCACACTCGCCCATTCATCGGCCAAACCCGGGGTCTTTGCCATGTCCTGCATGAAGAAAGGGGGGTCTTACGTCATAACGAGAACGCGTCTCCTGTCAAGGACGCGTCCATCATTTGAGTACAACACTCACCAAACCCTTTTCCCCCCTCGTATGGCTCACTTCAAAACTCAAAAAGGATCAAAGAGGAGGAGATCGGAGGACCTACCAGACCGTGTTCACCTCCCTCCGCACCATCGGGTCCCTCGGGTCCCTCAGGTGCCCGAAGCGGCCCTTCTTCTTCCATGGACGCCTCTCTGTGCTCTTGCGCGTCCCTCCTCGGGCGAGGAGTCCCTCGTCCCTCTCCACCTTCACCATGGTCCGGCCCACCAAACTCCATCGATCGAGAGTGGAAGAAGACGAAGATGGGCGAGCGAATCTCGGCAGGAGGCGGGCTCATTTGCGGGCAAGGCACGGAAGAAGAAGGGCCGCCCGACGCTTTAAATTTGAATTCAAAAGTTAAGACGCGTCCTCGCGCCTGGACGCGCCCAAAAGGGGAAGAAAAGAAACAGGATCCCTCCGTGCAAAGCGTAATTCCCTACTTTTTAGAGCAAGGCCTCGTGAAGCATGCTTCAAAACAACTTGGTACAGGAGAAAAAAGTGTGGGAAAGGAAAAGTGCACACCACAAAGAAACCATTTCATTTCATATAATAGTCAGTAGTACATCATACAGTGAGGAGGGTGGGGTGTACAAGCAACTCTCTAACTCTCGCTGCCACCCTCCTGATCATCGCTCTCCTCCCTCCTCTGACGTGGGTCCCTAGGGGGCTTTCGTGAGCCCTGAGAGGCAGTGCTCGCCTCACCCTATGGGGCCACGCCAGCCTCGAAGGCGCGGCGACGCTCCTCAGCTGAAGAAACCAGGAAGCTACCCATGGAGAAGGAATCAGACTGACGAAGTCGCGCCCCACGCTCCTTCGCCCTCTGGTACCGCTCCTCACTCTCTCGAAGCCTCCCCTCTGCCGAGCTGAGACTTAATCGGAGCTCTATCATCTGGGCCTCCAGAGCCCTCCTCTCGTCCCAATCTCGCTGTCGCTCCACCCTCCTGTCCTCCCTCTCTTCTCTCTCTCTCATCGCCTCTCTCCTCGACAGCTCAAGGGCAAATCGTAGCTCTAGCACGTCGCGAGGAAGCTCCTCAGCCTCCCGTCGTCGCTCCTCCTCTAGCTCTGCTATCCGTGCGTCACGCTCTGCCACCCAGGCGTCGCGCTCCTGCTCGGCACGGACCGCACGGGCCAGGGCATCCCGAATCTCCACCACCTACCAAAGGCCACGTACCCCATAAGAGAACAGTGAAGGAAGAAGAGCAACTGGAAAGAGGGTCGGGGCCAAGCAAGAACTCACTCAAGCCGCGCGGTCGCGCTCGGCCTCCTCAGCCCGGGCCACCGCGTACGCCAGCTGCTCCTGAAGGGCAGAAACCTCCGGAGGAGGGCCCCACGAACTGGAACCCGCTCCACCAGCCATCCCGGCAACCGCTGCCTGATGGGCCCACTGAAACACAGAACAAACGACAGTCAGAGGCTAAGCATCGAAATCCAGGTCACAAAAAAAAATGCATTGCATAGACTCACCAGGATCTCCAACTCCTATCGATGGCCACCAACTGCCGCTTGGCGTCTGCCAGCTGGGCCCGCAGGTCAGCAATCATGTTATCACGAGCATCCTGCATTGCATATAAGTTAGTGTCACATATGTATACATATAGAAAAGGAAAATATTGTCATTTCACGCTTACCGCTGCCGCACCACCGAGGAAGAGGCGCTCCCAGTACGTGGCCCGGTACCGTCTCAAGTAGTCAGTGTTGTCCTGTACATGGGACACCACTGGGACCCCGCCCTGCTACCAGTCCTGGTACTATGCAGGAAAGCGCGTACGCCAGTCCATGATCTTTGCCTTCCCCTTGGTCTTCCGCCCGACACGGACCGGCTCATCTACGTCAACCCACTCTTGGGCTAGCCCCAACGTCCTCATGACCAGCCTGAGCCGCAGCGGCTCGATCTCGTTCAGGCAATGGACCCACACGTCCCACCTGAAACGAGGATGACCCGCTACAACCCAAGGCTGGCCAGCGTCGGCCATGCCCAGGTAGGGCCTCCACACCACTTGCATCACCATACATACGTCCTGTTAGTTGCCATTTTACTCAATTAAGTCACATGCATAAAAACACAAAAATCATACGCATCATACCATAGCCTCGGGGTACTCGCTCAGCTCCCGACGAAGCGACGCCAGCTGGTAGCCGTGGGGTGCCGCGACCATGACCGGCCTCCACCGTCGCGCCAGGGGCACGGCTCTCCTGTTCCCCTGTCTGGCTCTTCCCATCGGGAAGTAGTAGTAGCTCCACACCTGCATCCATCATACATCATTAGCATGAATAATTACATATTTAACTACGATAAAATGCATAAATAAAATGTTTACCTGGAGAAAAGGTACGAAGCCGCTGACTGTCGTCTCTCTCTCTGAAGTCTGGGAGAGATCGGCGATCAAATGGGCAAGCAGAGTCGCTCCCCATGCATAGTTCCCCACTCTGTCCAGGTCCGCCAGATCCCGAGGAAGCGACAGTGGATGCCATCCCCCTTCGACGCCAGCAGAAGGTGGCCCAGGAAGAAGAAGAGGAACATCCGGAGGTCTAGATCCACCAGCTCCCGCTCGCTCGGGTCCTGGGTGAAAGCTGCACGGGCGTCTCCCTCCAGTCGTGCCAGAAACTCCGCCCCAGTCTCGCGAACCCGCTGGTGAGGGTCACCAAATCCGAGCGCCTCCATAATCTCTACTCGGCCGACTACCCTGCTGTCTCTATCAGTAGCACTCGTCTCTAGCCACAGCAGGTCCAAGGCACTCTCTCGGTAATCGGGGTAAGTGACCCCGCTGACTGCCTCTCCGTCAACTCGTAGCCCGATGATCCGAGCTACGTCCTCCAGTGTCGGCACCATGTGCCCCCAGGGCATCAGGAACGCCCGACTGGGCACGTGCCACCGCTCCCGCAGCGCCTGGATAAGAGGAAGGTCAGGCCGGAAGGGCTCAATCCTCAGGAACGCTCCGAAACCCATGGCGTCCACCCGCACCCTCTGAAAGTACGGCAGTCCCCGGTACGCTGCCACCACCAGGGACCAGCTGATCCGGCTCTTCATCACGCCCTGCACACCACAAAACAAACAAAAAGGGAACACATCATAATCATGAATGATAAGTAATAAAGACTGCACATATATTTTTTATTTATTTTATCAAAACAAAATGTTTTTTTAAGGCATCCACCACTCTGGACGCTTTATTATTTACTTATTTATTTATTTTATATAAATATGTATAATATATATAATAATATATGAAGGCGTCCACCCATGTGGACGCCTCCATATTTTGTTTTTCTTTTTTTTTTGGATTTAATACAAGAAAAAATATTAAAAATATATAAAATAAATATTTTTTAAGGCGTCTGTTGATTTGTTTTGCTTCCTTCTTTTGTGGTTGTGATGAGTGATAAAAATGATAAGTAAAAATCAATGATATCAATCAACCTATGAACATATGAACCATGAACCTAGGCAATCAGAACAAGCTCTAGCATGGGCAATGCTATCTCAATCAAACTAAGCTAAAGAAGGCAAAGAAAAACACACGCCGGAGCGTGGAGCAAGGAGTAAATAAAAACACACCGCGTGGGTGGAACAAGCAAAGGAAATAAGAGATATGAGAGAGAAATCAATGCCCAATACTAAGGAAAGAACGTGATCGCCACTAAGGTAATAAAACAAGTCAAAAAAACCTGATCAATACCTTAGAAATAGGAGGATGACACACCCGCCCACGGGAGAGAGAAACCAGTAAAGTCTGCAGATCAGCTGAATGTAACGGCCCAGAACCTGTGCGTCACAGGAGTGTGACGATCTCCAGATAAACCGTTAGAGAAGCCTGACGCGTCTGCTCAAGACCGTCAGAGCACCTGCAGAAACAACTTGTGAATTCTTTGAACTCCAAACCTTCCAGCTGGCCAGAAGGCTTGGGCCTCGTCTAATGAACTCCGTAAACCTGCCAAAGAACATGAAACACAAGAAAACAATCCCAAATTAGCCCTTTAAACAAGCGTAGTATCAATTCTTAAAGAACTTAAGATCATTCAAAAGGAAAGAAGAATACCGGGGAAGTGTTGGTTTTTTAACCCCTCTGAACATTTTAAAACGTGGGAAGGATGTTTAGATGATGAAAATAGATGAAGAACGTGGAAGAAAGAAGTGGGATAATGCTATGATGAAAAGGAGGAAGGAAGAACACAAGTATGACAATGATGGAAACTCAAACACAATGAAACGAATACTCCCTTCACCGTGAAGCAGATGGACGTGAGAGTAGACTCCTCTTGGATGAAGATGGCTCCAGAAAGCGGCAGCACTTCGACGCAAACTCCAGATTTTTCATTTTTAGGCCATGAAGTTAAGGGTGCTATTTATAGGCCCTCAAAATCTCTGGGCGAGCAGAGGATAATCCAGCAAGAAAAGAGGATAACTCTTAGCAAACTCTTGAAGATAATACTCCCAAGAGTCCATAGAAACAAACAGAAGGTTCTGAGGATCAGATTTGGAAGAGAAATCACAAGATCAAACTCTCATCTCGACCACGGAGTAGCAGAGAAAAGACCAGACCAGTCAGGACTCTCTGTTGGATGTAACGGCTTCACGATAGACCGTCATAGGCATGTAACGCCCCAGGGAGAGACCGTCACACTAACCTTATCCCCAATAAGATAAGATCAACGGGAAGAAGATCAAAATAGTTGGACTCTTGAATGAATGTAACGGCCATGGGTGGATGCGTTAGAGGAACATAACGGCTGTACGACAGACCGTCAGAATCAACGGATAGGCCAAAGGATAAGGATTGAAACAAAGGCCTCAAGCTGTAGGACTCTTCAAGATGTAACGATCCAGGGCCAATGCGTTAGAGAAAGGTAACGCGCCTGGTGTGGACCGTTAGAGATAATGAGGATCAAAATGAACTGAGAGCTTGCTAAGCTTCATCCAAGGTGAAAAATTACAGAACCAAACTCAACCAAGAAGCTAAGACCCATGAAATAAACCTCCAACTGATCAAGAAGGCTCAATGAAGAGTGAATAACTCGGAGCATCATATAGAATGAACAAGAAGATGACCCGACTTATCGGTCATAAAACGGGTGTCAACAGATGCCCCTCCTTAACGTCCTCTTTGCAGGGGAGCGAGCGGAGGTGAAGCGAAAGCGAAATGGAACATGGAGATGAAGCGGAAGTGAAGCGGAGTGGACCAAAAAGTGGGTGTTAAGGCAAACGACACCCGTTCTACCAACAAGCGACAGGAATTTTCTGGAAAACTTCAAACCAATCACAAGGAAATAGCCAACCAAAGGATGCATATCTGGAGGAACTAACAACTAAGGAAAGGAAAACACGGCTAGCCGCCGGAGGCAACGGAAAAGGAAAGAGAACTGACTAAACTCCAGACAGGAATCTTCAGCCAACCAAATCAAGCGATCAGATCGAAGGAAACCTTCTAATTCAGAATGGAACGACTCTCCTTATTCGAGATCAAGAACACAGCCATTCACCATCATTGAGATGCTTTGACAGACGAAGCACATGAATGCTTAAAAGATGCGTATGATGCATGCTGGGCTAAAGAAAAAGAAATCGTCAAAGCGAATGCAAAGAAAGATAAAATAACAAAATACTGGAGAATAGTATTGCTAGACCGGAGAAATCAGGGTCAGGATACCATCTGCAACCACGGCGTGCACGACAGAACCATCGTCCCCAAATTTTTCCAACCTAACGGCCTATCTAACGATTAAACATGTGTACTTAGATCATCACCATTTTTGTTTAAGGGGAACATCAGATCCCAGAACACATGAATGACCAGCCGGTTCTCGAGATAATATATCATAGATACCATATAGTAATGCATTAAAGGGACAAGGGATCGAGATACAATACCTGACTTACCTGCCTGACGAACGGCAAAGCATGATGCTGTTCATAACTTCATTCAGGAGAAAGAGGTTAGCCAACGACAATGAGTATGAGCATGAGACAAGGCATCACCATTTGTACGTATGAGAAGCATCAATAATATGAACCATGGCAGAAAACGCAACCATTCAAGCATCAAATAGACCATTTTATTCATCAAGAAACTTGCAAGCTGTAACGGCCTACTGAGGGTGCATCACACAAAGTAACGGTCTAGGACAGGACCGTTAGACAATGGCAGTTCAAATTCTTCAATGAATAATATTCAAACGACCTGACGGTCTAAGGAAGACGCGTCAGATAATGTAACGGTCTGGCGATAGACCGTCAAATTTCCTGAGCGTTCAAAAAAAACAAAACCGAACGGTCTCAAGCTTCACTCAACACTCATACAACCCTAACACCCAAAAAACCCCAAACCGAGACCACCGAAAGCACCGGCGACCACCCACCGGAGATGGCCGGCGACGAGCCTCCACCGCCACTCAGGAGGGAGAAAGGAGTGAAGAAGAAGGCCATACGGCGGTTTAGGGCACGAGTGGACCGCGAAGAGGTCCCACCGGCCGAGAAACAACGGGCGGCGATGAGAGGGCCAAGAGAGGAGGAGAAGGCTCCAACGGCCGAGGAGAACCAAGGGGAAGCACCCCAGGACGAAGGAGAGCCCATTGCGACGGAGCAAAAGAGGAAAAGGGGGCAAGACCGAGAGGTAGGCCGTCCACCCTAATTTTCAAATTTTTAATTTTTATGGTTTTTTATGTACATGCATGCATGAATGGGGGGTAGAAAATGGGTCTATGAACCCATTAGGATTGATTGTAGGCCTTTTGGCCAAGGTGAGAAGCCAACGGAATGCAAAGGGGAGAATGCCCTCTAACAGAGAATGTGACGGTCCTTCCACGGACCGTCACAAGCCTAACGCATCACCCTTGGTGCGTTATAGCCATGTAACGCCCCACCCCAGGGCCGTCACAATCACTAGAAGTTAAAACTATTTTTTAGGTTTTCAATTATTCAATTTTTGTTTGTTTTTATTTTATAAATACTTATGCAATGATTCTATGATGCAATTGACTAACTTATGCTCTAAATGAATGCAGGGGAAAAGACGGACGAGGATATCGTGGCTTCAGATCCGGGCGGTGTACCAAGCACTGCCCGATTACCAGAGAGAGAGATTGGCAGCGATGGGGTTTGCCGAAGTGCTGAGCATCGAGGTGATTCGGATGGACACGCCGTTGCTGTATGCTTTGCACGAGAGATGGGATCTAGTCAGCAGGCGTTCATCTTCCCATGGGGTCACATGATCCCCACGCTGTAAGACATGGTGAGGATCACCGGATTGAGAGTCCACGGAGCCTCAGTGACGGGGTGGACTTACCGAGACTACCGAGTGATGGCCCAGGAGCTGCTGGGGCTAGATTTGATCAAACTGGGACAGACATCATCTCAGCTTTCGAGATCACAACTGCAGGAGAGCTTAGGGCTGAGAGGAGCAGCCATAGCCGTGGGCGAGCTACCAGAGGAGCATATAGGCAGAGTGATAGAGCAGGTGCGCCCTCATGTGGCGGTAGAGGCTGGACCAGAGGGAGATCGCGTCTTGAGGCGCTTCCTCATGCTACTGTTCGGAAAGCTCCTATTCGCGACTCGAGCGGACATCATCAGCTGCAGGCTGCTACCGATGATCCAAGATTTGGGCAGAGTGGGGAAATATGCGTGGGGAGCGGCGATCTTGGCCTTCCTGTTCGAGTCCCTCAGCACGACGGACCGGCAGACGATGCTGGGCGGCTTCTCGCCTTTTCTACATGTAAATGCAATTTAAATGATTTCTATTTTTATGCTTATGATTATGCTTATACAATGCAATGCCATAGATTAATATTGACTTCTAAATGCAGATCTGGAGCTACATGTACCTCTCGGGCATCGGGAGAGGCACGCTACTCCACGCCAGCCGCATCCCGATCGCCAGGCGATGGGTGGTCGCGAGGGACCCGAGGTCGATCACCAGATTGACCCGGGTGATCCAGGACGACTTGGATTCCTTCCCGCATACGGCGGTAAGCCCGAAACTCAAAATGATTCCTAAATGCTTTCGAATGCTTCTATATGCTTATGAGTATTTCTAAATGCTCCTAAATGCTGATAAATGAACTAATATGCTGACGAAGTGGACTAATATGCTTATGAACGGACTAATATGCTTTCAGGTGAGATGGACCTTGTACAGAGGCGAGAGCTACGAGGGACAGCCATGGGTGGAGGCAGCCCTCTCGTACCGGGGACGAGATATATGGCTTCATTGCATCCACATCATCGAGCCACTCCACTATCGGTTGATTCTGCGGACTCGGGGACTACACCAGCCCGAGGTGACCTTTCCACGCCGCAGTGACGAGCGCCCGGGCAAGTCATCAAAGGGCATTAGCGGCGATGTGGATTGGTGCGCCCAGAAGGCGAAGTATGTCCACGACTGGAACCGGAGGGGCAAAGTGGTAAAGGAGCGGGATGAGAGAGATGAGGCGTACTTGAAAACCTTCGCTCGACTGTACGGGGACCGGGTGTACTGAGGTACCCGACGATCGGTATGAAACTTCTAAACTCTAAACTCTTTATATATGAACAATGTAAAATGCTAGATGCACTGACTCATGCTTCCTAAATGTAGCTAGACCCTGAAGGAAGGATAGTTGAGCTCGAGGGGCTACTCCATGCCACCGTCCAGCAGTGGGATGAGTACCGGGCTGCCTTGGAGCTTCTGGTAAAATTCCCAAAACCTTGGACCTAAATGATTATGTTTATGATGCTAATGATGTAAATTTGATTGACTGACCATGACTTCTAAATGTAGCGGGCTGAGGGAGCCCAAAGAGCGGGACCCGACGCTCCATCATCGTCATCACAGCCTGCGGGAGGCAGAGCTGAGCGAGACGCAGATTTCGCCCGAGCGGTTACTCTGGCCGAGGAGGCGGAGGCCACCCTCGCGGAGCGGGTAGGATGCTAAATGATTTGACTTAAACGCTTCTTAAATGCTTATGTGACTAACCATATGAAATGCAAACTACAGGCGAGAGAGCTAGCCACAGCAGCGGCCGAGGTGAAACTGGCTCGGACTGAGGCGGAGAGGAACCGGGCTGAGGCATAGGTCTTCCGAGTAGAGGTGGCCCGTTTGAAAGGAGAGCTTGAGCGGACGGCCACGCAGACGGTAGACTTAGAGAGATACCGATCCGAGGCACGGGCTGCGCGACTCGAGGCCCACGACATGAAGGTCGAGGTCCGGACCTTGGAGAGGACCATACGGATGATGGGCCGAGGACTGGAGCGGAGCGTCTCTCAGAGTGGAGCGTCGAGGAGTGCTGCTCGTGCTGGATCAGTGGCAGACTACCTCGTCAGCTCCTCCGGCCAACGGAGGAATGAGAGGGCGGAGAGGGGTCAGCAGGAGGAGAGTGCCTCCATAGCTCCACCGGCGAGGAAACCGGAGGGTGGAGATGACGACGGCCCGGCAGAAAAACCGGCCGAGTGATGTACTTTGATCTTTTGTTGTCACTTTACTTGTACATGACTTACATGAAAAAAGGAATGAAAAATGAATGAAAATTTCTTTTTGGTCTTTTGTTTGTTCTTCTTTTTATATGAATGTGTGAATATAGTGAATGCAGAAATGAATGTGTGACTGGAAAATGCAAGAAATGCACGTGAGAATGTGGGATTGGAAATGCAGGAAATGCATGTGGTCATGTGAAAGAATGGATGAATTTGTGTAGATGAAATGGGCATGGATGAGATGTGATGTGTGGATGAGAGACTGGACAGGATGAACGGAAGGAAAAGTGTGTAAGACCGCCAGGTTTAATCATAGGCAGAAAGGAATAGCTCAATCTCAGTAGCAGACAAAGTAACGGTCTAGGTTCAGACCGTCAGGATCATGTAACGCATCAGATGGAGGCCGTCAGCGAGGACAGAGGCCAAATTTGCAGAACTGAGCAGCAGGAGGTGTGACGGTCCGTAGCTGGTGCGTCAGAGATAAGTAACGGCTAAATGATAGACCGTTAAAGATGGAATAGCAATGAGATATCAGGGCAACTAGCAGAAAATGCGACGGTTCAGGAGCGGGGCGTCAGAGATAGGTAACGGTCATGAACAAGACCGTTAGGAATGACTGAACAAGAAGAAGCCAAAACTGGATGGCAGAGAATGTGACGGCTCAGAGTCCATGCGTCACGAAAGATAACGGTCTGATGCCAGACTGTCAGGCTTGACAGAACAAGATTGGGCTAAATTAAACCCACAGGAAATGTGACGGCCCAGGGATGGCGCGTGAGAGGCAAGTGACGGCCCTATGATAGACCGTCAGAGAACGAAGTGTACTCCGAGACGGATTGTGCCGTGAGAGGCAAATCTCGAAGTAAGAAGCCTTCAATCCGCTCTAGACTTCTCCCAGACTTGGGATAAAGCCTTCTAATCCAAACCTTATCACTTTAAAGCCAAAATCAAGCCTTTAAAACTTGGAAACTTAGCCAAAATCGTATCTTTGCTGAATTCTCTACTAGAAGGCTGAAGAACTTCTCTTAAGGGTAGGAAACATGATGAAGAGAAGCTTTGAGGTGATGGCTATGGAGGAGAAGGTCTACACCGGACCTAAGGCTGCGAGAAAAATGCATGGAGAGTTACAAAGGTTGACATCGATTCCCAAACATCTGAGCTCTAATGCTCAAAGAGTGGTAAGCTTCTATTACCTTAGCCAAATTCATAAATTTCTGCACTTCAGTTCCTTCTCATGATCTTCTTCTTCTCTCTAGCCTCTTCCTGGTCCAAGATGTTATTCCAATCTGAAGTGGGTGGCTCCCATGATCAGGGAACTCCCTCTAGAAGTTGTAGCAATCCTTAAAGTGTGGCACCTTCAACCTCTTTTGGTTTTAGGCAAGAATTTCTAAAAATTGACATTAGATTGGCCAAGCATTTTAGCCCTTATAGAATTGTGGCATCCACAAACACATACCTTCATCTTCCATTCTTTTGAAGCTACAGTCCTATAAGAGGAGGTAGAAATCTACCTAGCCCTTCCTAAGACTAAGGTGGGGGATGACCTAATTTGCTACACGGTGGAGCCTATTGACCCGTCATTGATCTTGAGTGATTTCATTCATAATCCAAAGGACGTTGTTGACACCCATTTTATGACCAATAAGTCGGGTCATCTCCTTGTTCATTATATATGATGCTCCGAGTTGTTCACTCTTCATCGGGTCTCTTTGTTTAGTTGAAGATCATTTCTTGGGTCTTGACTCCTTGATTGGATGTGACTTTTTGTGGCATTTCATTTGACTAAGGCTTAACCTTCATTTCTTCTTTTGAACTCCATTAATAATAACGGTCTGCTCCTGGAGCGTTTCTTCCTTATAACGGGTGGGTCCTGGGCCGTTACTCCTTGAAGAGTCCTGAGGCTTAAGGTCTCGTTTCAATCTTTATCTTTTGGCTTACACGTTGATAATAACGGTCTGTCGTACAGTCGTTGTTTTATTGTGACGCCTTATGCCTTGGCTGTTGCTTTCTTCACAGAGTCCTATTGCTTTGATCTTCTTCCTGTTGATCTTATCTCTTTGGGATAAGGTTGAAAGTAACGGACGATCCTTGGTGCATTATTTCCAAGTGGCGGTCTGTCGTGCAGCCGTTACTTCCTTCAGAGAGTCCTGGCAGTTCAGGCCTTTTCTCTGCTACTCCGTGGTCGAGATAAGAACTTGGATTGGCGATATCTCTTTCAAATCTGATCCTCAGGACCTTCTATTTGATTATATGGACTCTTGGTGATATTATCTTCAAGGATTTGCTAAGAGTTATCCCTTTATCTTGCTGGATTATCCTCTGCTCGACCTGAGAGTTTGGGGGTCTATAAATAGAACCCTTAACTTTATGGCCAAGAGGGGGAAGATCTGGAGTTTGCGTCGAAGTGCTGCCGCATTCTAGAGCCACGTTTGATCAAGGAGAAGTGCTTCTCACGTTCGTTTGCTGCCTGGTGAAGGGAGTATTTGTTCCTTTTGGTTCTAAAGTTCATAATTGCATATTGAGTTTCCATTCAATCTCCCTTTCATCATAAGCATTATTTCTCTCCTTTCTCCACGTTTTTCACTGGTTTTCATCATCTAAACATCCTCCTAATCTTTTAAAATGTCCCGAGGGGTTAAAAAATCAAAACTCCCCGATATTCCCCTCTCCTTTTGATGATATTTTGTTTATTGAAGAATTGATGCTATATTATTGAAAGGGCTAATGTGGGTTGTTTTGTTCTTGTCTTCCACTTCTTTGGCAGGTTTACAGGTTCACTAGGGCGAGGCCCAAGTCTTCTAGCCGGCTGGAAGAGTTGGAGTTAAACGGATCCACACTTCGCTACTGCAGGTATTACGACGGCCTTGTGCAGGCGCGTCAGAGTCTTCCAGCGGTCTATCGAGCGACCGTCACTTTCAAGTGACACACGGGGTTCTGGCCGTTACTTCTAGCTGACCTGCAGGTTCTCTTTGGTTTTCTCTCCCGTGGGCGGGTGCTTCATCCACCTATTTCCAAGGTATATTCAGGTCTTTGGCTTGTTTTCACTTTGGTGGCGATCATGACTTTCCTTGGTATTGGGCATTAGCTTTCTCTTTCGCATCTCACATCTTTTATTTCCTTGCTTGTTCCACCCCTCGCGGTGTGTTTCTATTTACTCCTTGCTCCACGCCCCGGCGTGTGTTTTTCCTTTATTCTTTAGCTTAGTTTGATTGAGATAGCATGCCCATGCTATAGCTTGCTTTGGTTGCCTAGGTTCATGATCACATGTTCATAAGTTGAGTGCAGATCTTTGATTATTGGCTTGTCATCTTGCTACATATCATTACTAAGACCCCAAGAAAAAGAAGATAGATAAGCAAAGATAAAATCAACAGATAATTTTTTGGCGATCACGATGGGACAGCTTGTGCCAACCGTGCTTTTGATTCCTGTTAAACTTGCCATCATCTCTTGTGTTGTTCCCCTCCCGTTTTTCTCTTATTTCCTGCTGATCCTGGTTTTCTGAGTGCTCTGACGGCCCTGTATCCACGCGTTGGAGTCCTCTAACGTGGGGTCATTAGACCGCCACATCTGTTCTGTTACGAGAGTTTCACGGTCTTTTCCTGTTACTTCTGGTTGATTTTGGCTCTCTGGCTCATTTGACGGTCCTAGCTCCCTGCGTTATATTATTTCTGGCGGTCTGGCATTCGACCGTTATTTTCTTCTGACGCAGGGTTCCTAGACCGTTATACTCCAGACAGGTACGCCCCAGGTGCATTCATTTCCGCAGTTTCTGCTGTGACTCTTTTGCTTGGGTGATACTTGACTTCCTCCTTGCTTTGTTTTATATCTCCATATCATTGTGTGCACCATTGATTGCTATATTTTAGGCTAGACTTTGCATGCACTCCGGTGCACATAGGACCATTCATCTTTTCATATCCTAGATTGCATTTTCCTACCTTGGTGTGCGAACCTCTCGTCTCCATATTCCTTGGGGCCGACTAGGAAATCACACTAGGGACCTCCATAAGTCCCTGCGAGCCGTGGATTCTCACACGGACGCCGGGCTGGTTGTACCTTTCCCACCCCATGTCTAGGGTTGCATAAGTGAGGAGTGATTACACTTAGGGTCAAACCAAGTCCCATACCCATCTCCTGTTAGGAACCCATTGTTGAGAGCACATTTCAATCAATTCACTAAAGTTCCAAAGGAGAAATCACAAGAATTGTGTTGCACCATCTTAAAACAACTTGGTTGACTTTGAGTGTCTTCACCTTTTATCACTTACATCCTTTTCTAAAAACATTCGAGTTTGGTTACTTATTGTGTGATTGTTTGTGTTGTTTGTTTGCATTTTGTCAAGGTTGTCCGTTGTATGTGGAGTTGTTTTCGTCCGTCCGACTCATCTCCTCAAGTCAATTCCTTCTTCAAATCGTATTCCAATCCTCTTTTCGATTCCACCATGGCATCCTTTAATCCTCCCCGTTCCCAAGAGGACTCCATTCCTCAAGGGCTTCTTGAAAACCCTCCCAGGGTTACCTCCTTTTCTTTTGGAGAGGGGACTGCCCCTCTTCTACCCTCCACTTCCATGGAAGGTGGTCAAGCCACCCCTTTTTTCTCCACTCCTTCCGCGGGCTCCGTTCTTCAGATGATGGCCTAATTGGATCCGGCCCAACTCCAAGCTCTTTATCAGGCCATGCAAGGGTCCAACACATCTCCTTCTACCATCATCCAAAATCAATCCAATCCTTCCATTGTTGGGCTTTCCATTCAGCCCACTCCAATTGATCTCACCCCGGTCCAACCACGGACCATCACTTTCGCGGGCATGGAAACGGGCCAGTCTTCCAATTCGGCCCAACAATCCTTCGATAAGGGAAAGTCGCCCATCCCCTCTTTTGTTCAAATGGATCATCATGTATCTACTCCGGTAGCTTCGCAAGATCTCATGGGCCCTTCCAATTTCTTGCACCCTCGGCAAGGGGTGGCTCAAGCCCATTCTAATCTGGGCCAGTCTCAGGCCCAATATCCTTCTTATGGGCCCCCAATTTCCACTGTTTATCCCTCCACTCCTGCTTATGGGCTTCCACCTTCTGCCACAACCGTTCCATCTGCTCCCCAAATTCAAACAGCGTTCTTCACTACCCCTGCTCCCTCCCGAGAGCAGGACTTGCTTGACAAATGGGCCGCCATGCAGCAACAACTTGATTTCCTCCAGAAGCGGGTTGGCCCGCAATCTTTGGCAGATGTTCCTGTCCCGAGCTTCCAGAATATTCGGTTCCCCCCACAATCAGAACTCCCTAACTATCGCAAGTACGACGGGAACGGCAATCCCTTCATTCATGTGAGGGATTTTCTATATGAGTCGGCGCAGTTCCAATATGATGATCGCCTTATGGCGTACTTATTCTGCCGATCTTTGGATGGTGTTGCTCTGGAGTGGTTCTACTCTCTGCCGCTAGAAGAAGCTGAAAGTTTCAAGGTAGTAAAGGGCAAATTTATCCAGCGGTTCCAAGACAGGGTCGGCCCGGAATACTCATTTACAGATCTAGTAGCCGAGAAGATGAAGCCAGATGAGGAGTTCATCACTTATGCAGACAGGTGGAGACAGATGGCTGCTAGAGTGCCTGGCCACATTCCGGAGGAAGAGAAGGTCAAGCTGCTCATTTCAAATGCTACCCCGACCTTCAGGAACATCCTGGCAATGAATGATATAGCTAACATGCATCAACTCTACAGCCGGGAGCGCTTCATACAAACCCAGTTCAAGGACTCTCCCATACACGCCCTATTTGAAAACCAAAAGCCCAAATATCACAAGAAACCACAAGGGCCGGTTACCGAGGGGGTCCAGACAAACAAACAGGTACAAGCCGTTGCCTTTCCATTCCAAGCCGCACCATTCCGCTTCCCCCAAAACCCCCGCAGTCCATAAAATCCCGCTTCACAGAACTTTCAAGTCGCTCCACAAAACCCTCCGCCTGCCTTCACCGTTCCACAAAACGCCTTCATCGCTCCGCAGCAACAACCACCACCTCCGCAATTCCATAATGTCCCTCCACCCAACGGCTATAACAACAATCCGAACAACAAGCGCCCGGCTCCCAAGAGGGCACAATATCCTCCACTGACAGAGACCCTCACGGATATCTTCTCGGCTCTTATGTCGGTGAATGCAATTCAACTTCCTCCGGAACGGCCTAACTGGAACCCAGCCGTTGATCAGACAAAATATTGCATGTTCCATAGGCAGCCATGCCACACTATCGAAGGATGTTATCAGTTCCGGGATCTGGTATACGATCTCCATGAGGGACAGAGAATCGATTGGGCCGCGATGCATCGGGCCATTGTTAAATCAAGGAGAAAAGAGGGCAGCAGCCGAGGCAGCAAGCACAACAGCAACAAGCACCGCAGCCACAGCAGCCACTACCACAACAGCAACTACAACAGGCTCAGGATCTGGGGATCCATCAAAATCCGATGCCAAATCATCCGCCGGCTCTACAACAACCTCAGCCGCCTGCACCGGCTCAAGTGAACGTAGTTCAACCCCCGGCCCCTAGTGCCGAGTGGTCTTTTGATGACGACGACGCCACACCGCAAGTCATGGCCCTTCACCACAACCACCGCAATCCTCTTACCCCCTCCTTCATCCTTCCTTCACACCCAATATCCTCTCCACTTGTCCTCCCGTTTACGCCCGCTCCAATAAATTTACTACCACCCACCACTCCGTCATACCCTTCGCCATTTGCCTCTGCCACCATCATCACGCCATCGCCTAACCTATCACCTGTCTTGACTCCTCCACCAACACTCCCTCCATCTGTACCACCCACCATCACCATCCCGCCTTCCATCAATCCTTCACTCATCATCCGCTCACCACCACCCACCACCATCGCTAACCTCACACCCCACCAAATCATCTCCCCTACACAGCCTACACCGCTCATCCACCCCGCAGGGCCCATCATACTATCCACCGATGCCGCAGCCGCTACAAGTTGTGCTTTAAGGAGCGGGAAGTTATTTCATCAGAATTATCCCATTAATTCCAATCCCAGTCCTCTCAGCCAACAGCCAAGCAAGAAGAAGCCGAACCTCTGCCGGGTACTCAATATGACTTGCCGCATCATCTGGATCGAGTGCCCGCTAAGATATCTGTGCTGGAGCTGATCAAAAGGTCTACCCTTCATCAGGATGCACTGAGAGATTTCTTACAGAAGGTAATGGTCAGCGAAGATATGGCAGTCGATAGCTTACCAACGGCCCTAGCAACTATTTCCAAAGGGCCATCAATCACATTTTCAGAATCCGAGCTAGCACTCCCGGAAGCTCGGCAAATGCCGCTCTGCATTACAATCACTCTGAACAAAGTCAGCATTGAAGAAGCACTGGTTGACACAGGGGCTTCAATCAATGTGTGCCCACTCAGTACCCTCCGAGCTTGCAACATATCTGAAGAGTTATTACGACCTACCCCTACCACTATAGCAGCATATGACAATTCAAGGCGAGCATGTCACGGGGTGGTCACTATCCAAGCAGAGCTCGGACCCCTTGCAATGGCTGTAGAATTCTATGTACTAGACATCGACCCTATGTTCAAGACTATCTTGGGTCGCCCATGGCTGGATACGCTCGGTGCCGTGCCCTCCACCGCACATCAGTGCGTCAAATTCCCTTTCCAAGGGAGGGTCGTCAAGGTCAAAAGCCTATCTACAGTGCAATCGGTTAAGGCCATTTCAGAACAGATTCTTCCTACACTTTGGCCAAGTAGCCGACCCGTCATATCAGTGCTGGATTTAAACTTCCCTTGGGGTTATATGCCTCCTAGGCCCATCACTACTTCAGTCAACATCAAGATGAAGCCCCAGATCCGAGACCCAAAAGGCTGGAACATTATACTGAAACTGAGCTACCAACCGGGGAGAGGCCTCGGTGCACAATTACAAGGAATGACCAAGCCCATACCCAAGGGAAGAAAGATGGGCAGGAGAGGTCTTGGATATAAAGAAATCACATTATCTATGATGGGTGATTCTGGGCCACTCACCTGGGACTACCGCCAGCACTTTGTCCGAGGGCCTCTCCAGCCCGGCACGTTAGCTCTACAGCCAGCTCCGTTAGAGAGAAATACAGTATGTCCGATTACCAGTCCTCCGCCGGCACAAAAAAGGCCAGAACATGATATGCTTGATTATGGTCAAACCCTTCAGGGGTTGTTTCATGAAGAAGACTGCCAAAAGAAGCAAGAGGTTCGGCTCATGCAATGGAGACCGAAGAAGCGGCCAGATGATGATCCGCGGAAGGAGGGGAGCTCACCGATTGTCTTTTCTTGGTCTCCCTCCCGCTTTCAATCTCTCCTCCAGCAATGGGAGTTCTTACCCCGTCTTCCTCTTATCATGGTAAATCCATCCTTTGTTGATCCGCCCGAGATTCTATTTGTTCCTTGCGCTTGCGGGCACTGCCCGCCCATTGATTTATCCACTCTATTCACTCCTCCTCCTCCCAACGCCCAACTCCACGAGATGTGGTTCTCATCTTCCGATCCCTTCTTTGACTGCATCTTCCCTGAGCTATTCCCTATGCAGCTCCCACCTCCTCCATCTTACTGTATAGTCTCTGCTGATCTCCAAAAAAAAAAACGTCAAATTCAAAATGGAGATTTCAGTGGAAGATTATGCTACCTTGTCTCCATCCTCATCCCAGGGGCACGAGTCCCCTGCTCCTTCCCTTCCACTAGGTCTCCTTTCCCCTAGGTTAGGATTAGGGTCTATCGAGTCTAGGGAAGTAGAATTAGGTAGGTCTAAAGAAGTAGGGTCTTGTTCTAGGTCATCCAACCCTTCCTCCTCTGAGCCGCGCCCGCTTGCGCGTCCTCCCAAATCTGTTCCTGATAGGTTCTTGCAAGACCTAGCTCAGCGCTGTTATGCCCTTTTAAGATGTCCGGAATTTGTTGCTACGACAATTACGATTGAGGATGAAGAAGAAATAGAAGGGGCGTGGGGCGATGACGGACTCGGCGTCTATGAAATCCTGGGTGAAAAAGATCCGGTTAATGAGGACAGCGACGTAGATGACACTGCCAATTTGTATGCACAAGGACTTAAGAGATTCGACGAGCCGTCGACGGAAGTAGACGAACCTACGAAAGAAATCAACTTAGGAACTGAAGAAGACCCAAGGCCCATCATTATTGCCGCTAATCTCCCTCCGCAAGTAGAAGAGGATTTAATCAAAGTTCTAAGGGAGTATAGCGATTCCTTCGCCTGGTCTTACGAGGACATGCCGGGTCTTGACCCCTCCTTAGTGGAACACCGACTCGTGCTTAAACCAGGGGCAACACCTGTCAAACAACGGTCAAGAAGATTTCACCCCCACATGGCCTTGAGGATTAAGGAAGAAGTTGACAAGTTATACAAGGCCAGATTCATCAGAGTTGTTTTATATCCTCAGTGGGTGGCAAACATAGTCCCTGTTATCAAGAAGGATGGAAAGGTGCGTATTTGCATCGATTTCAGGGATCTTAATAAAGCATGTCCTAAAGATGATTTCCCGCTGCCTCATATAGACGTCCTGGTAGACAGCACTACCGGGTATGAAGCTCTGTCATTTATGGACGGGTACTCAGGTTACAATCAAATCCGTCTCGCTCCGGAAGATCAAGAGAAAACTTCCTTCACCACGCCCTGGGGCACGTACTGTTATGTGGTTATGCCATTTGGTCTGAAGAACGCAGGTGCCACCTATCAAAGGGCGATGATGGCCATCTTCCACGACATGATGCACATCTATATGGAAGCTTACGTGGATGATATCCTGGTGAAGTCAAGAACCAAGGAAGAACACCCCTCTATTCTGGCTAAGGTACTGCAAAGAGCCAGGGAGTACAAGCTGAAGATGAATCCGAAGAAGTGTGTATTCGGAGTCTCCTCGGGGAAGCTGTTAGGTTTCATAGTGAGCAAACGGGGGATCCAGATTGATCCTAACAAAGCACATGCCGTCATGGATATGCCTCCGCCGAAGAACATTACGGAACTTCGAGGATTGATTGGTAGATTGCAATTCATTAGAAGATTCATATCCCAACATTCTCAAAGGTGCCATCCGTTTTATGAATTGCTTAAGGCGGGAGTTAAGTTTGAATGGAATCAAGATTGTCAGAAGGCCTATGAGGACTTGAAGGAATATCTATCCAATCCCCCGGTTCTGCAACCTCCTGTCCCTGGGAAACCCCTAATCCTATACATCTCAGTTATTGAGGACTCCCTAGGGGCGGTATTAGCACAAGTGGACGATGAAGGGAAAGAGCGGGCTGCATACTATGTCTCTCGGTTGTTTAACCCAGCTGAATCCAAGTACACCGCTATGGAGAAGACTTGTGCCGCCTTAGTGTGGGTAGCTCAGAAGCTAAAACACTACTTTCTTGCCCACCCAGTTAGGTTGATCTCTAGAATGGACCCGATCCGCTATCTCTTAGAAAAGCCTGTCCTTTCTAGCAGGTTAGCTCGCTGGCAGAGCTTCCTCTCTCAGTTCGATATCACCATTGTTATTCAGAAGGCAGTCAAAGGATATGCCATTGCTGAGCATCTTGCCCTCTCCCCATTCCTCACACCGATTCCATTCAGGATGATTTCCCTGATGAGCATCTTTCTATTATCTCTCATCATCCCTTCTGATCTCTGCACTTCGATGGTGCACTCAATTCTCAAGGCCGAGGGATCGGTGCTGTTTTGCTTACTCCGGAGGGAGTGACCATTCCCTTCGCTTATCAACTTCGGTTTCCTGCTACAAACAACATCGCTGAGTATGAGGCTCTCCTGGCCGGGTTGAAGCACGCCTACCTCTTAGGTGCGTGCTATTTAAACATTATAGGAGATTCTCAGCTCGTCCTACGGCAAGTGCTGACCACTTACCGTACTCGTGACCCCAAGCTCAAACCTTATCAAGATCTGGTCACGCTCCTTGCCAGGCAATTCCGTAAGCTGATCTACATCCATACTCCCCGTTCTCAGAACATTCTAGCCGGTGCTCTGGCATCTCTTGCTTCTTCCCTATCTTTCCCTCTCAGTCGGAACACTGAGACTATCGTCGTCCAAAGATTGGGCGCACCCTCCCTTCAGGATCCTTGGTTCATCAACCTTAGGAAATCTGTAGAGGCAAGAGCTGAGAAGGGAGATCTTAAGGAAGTATCTTTAACAGAGCTAGAAGAAATCCTGGACGAAGAAGAGTTGCCTTGGTACCATGAAATCAAGTTGTTGTGTAAGGAGGGATTGTTCCCAGAAGGGGCAACTGCTGAGCAACACAAGTCAATCAGAAGAGCCGCCGCAAGGTATACTATTGTCGCAGGAGAACTGTACAGGCGCGCTACTAATGGGATGCTCATGAGATGCTTAGATGATGTTGAAGCTTGGAAGGTGGCCGAAGCAGCCCATTCTAGTGAGTGTGGGGGCCATGTCAATGGCCAGGCTCTAGCGAAGAAGATCCTAAGGCAGGGCTACTATTGGCCCACTCTAGAGGAAGATTACTCCCTCTATGTCCGGAGGTGTCTTAAGTGCCAACTCCATGCTGATAAAATTCATTCTCCAGCTTCGTCTCTCCATCCTATGACCGCTCCTTGGCCATTCTCTATGTGGGCCTTTGACATTGTCGGCCCGCTCGGTGATCCTAATTCCCAGATCAAGCAGAAATCCTTTATCCTTACCGTCATTGAGTACTTCACCAAGTGGGCTGAAGCCGAGGCGTATGCAGAGATCAAAGCTACAACAGTGTGCCGCTTTATTATGAAGAATATCATCTCACGGTTTGGAGTGCCAAGCAGCATCATCACCGACAACGGACCCCAGTTCGTTTCCCAAGAGCTCAAGGACCTCTGTAAGAAATTCAATATTGTATTGCATCATTCATCTCCATATTATCCTCAAGGCAACGGTCAAGCCGAGGCCACTAATAAAACTCTTCTTAAAATCATCAAGAAAACATGTGAAGCTCATAAGTTTTCTGATTGGCCAGAAAAATTAGTGGAAGCTCTGTGGGCTTACCGCACCTCCGTCCGTACCCCTACGGGACAAACTCCCTATTCTCTTATCTACGGGATGGAGGCGGTGCTCCCATATGAGATCCTGATCCCTTCCCTTAGAGTGCAGCTTGATAAGGAACTTAATCTCGATGAACGTCGAGAGGCGTTGCTGGTTCAGTTGGAACTCCTAGATGAGAAGAGGATGAATGCGGCCGATCATGTATCCGTTTATCAAAAGAGGGTGTTGCGTTATTTTCAAAAGAAGGTAATCGAACGTAAGTTTCAAAAAGGTGATATGGTTTTAAAACGAAAATTCATTCGGTCTGCAGGTCCTAGGTCTAAATTGCAATCTAATTGGGAAGGGCCGTTTGTCGTAAAAGAAGCTTATCCAGGAAATGCTTACCGTTTAGTAAATGCGGAAGGTGAGGAGCTCTCTCACCCGTGGAATGGGTTGTATCTTAAGCGTTTCTTTCCTTAGAGTCTAACCATGTGCTACCCCAGCAGCAAGATGTTCCTCCTATCACTAAAGGAGTCCCGAGTGAGGCAATCACACACTACACGACATCCCTGGTCAGGTTTTCCACGTTGAGAAAGGACAACGTTTCTCCTTGGCCATGCTTTGGGGGAAGGTCAAGGTCCCTGTCCGTTTCTTCCTTCAGCTAAAACCAGGGGCAAGAGGTGAATAAAGAGGCGATAACCGATCCGAACACCCTCACGAGAGGAGGTCTCAAATAGGGACAGTCCGTTATGACCTGACGCCACAAAAAAGCAAAAGAGACAGCGAAGGGGCAATCTTTATGACAAAAGCATCACCTCAAAGTCGATATAGTATGAATTATGAATTCCAAAGCTCCAGAAAGGCAAAGCAAGAAAAGCTAGGCATGACAAGAGTGGCAGTACAGTTCCCCGCGGGACGTTATGAGCCCGGTCGCATGCATGCCGTGGATTAAGGTTCGATGACGGACACAAAGCCCCGGCACAACAGACCAAGTCTCTAATGGGTTGTACGGAAAGGAAATCAAGTCTTAAAAACTTCTATATCTGGCCTAAAGCTTACCCCGTATTCTGTTTTTCTTTTAGGACCAAGATTAATACCCTGGGTATGGCCCTGGCAGAAACACTGTCATGACAATTGAGCCTTGGCCAGGGGTTGTCACCCATGTTACACGCCAACCTCGGGACTCCCGATTCTGAACAAGGAAGGGTTCACGTTGCTGGAAAGGCACTGGTTTTCAAAATCCAAAAACATCAAATATTTTCAAAAATCCAAAAACATCAAATATTTTGCAAAATCAAAAACATCAAATATTTGCAAAATCCAAAAACATCAAATATTTTCAAAAATCCAAAAACATCAAATATTTTCAAAAATCCAAAAACATCAAGTATTTCCAAAATCCAAAGAAACCGAATATTTTCAAAACTCCCACAAAGATCAGATATTCTCCAAAACCCCCGAAAAACACCATCATGTGCATAGCATGCATTGCATTTTCATTATGTTTTTCCGCCTATTTAATAAGGCTCCACCCCTTGACCAAATATCAAGAAACGGTCATTATCTACCTTACTTCAAGGCAAGGGGTTGAGTCTAAGAACGGATCTAACTTGTTTCATGTTTTAGCATGTGCAGACAGCAGGATCAAGTTCAGGATTACAACTATGCAGTCTGTAACGCATCAGTGTTTGACCGTCACAGGTATCTAACGGTCCCCTCCTTGACCGTTAATTCTCTTCAGGCATGGGCTTTTTGTTCTGTCAACCGTTATCACTCTGACGGCCTATCGTTTGGCCGTCGTTTCTTTGTAGCGGCCCACTGCCCATCCGTTACATCCTCCAAAGGGTCTGCCTCTTCACATCATTCTAGCCAATCAAACCACAAAGCTCATACTCATTCAACTAAGGCAGTCTCATCTCATTCAAGCAAGCTTAATGAAACATGAATTCATAAAAATTCCAAACTCGGATTATCAATTACAAACAATATCTCTCATGAACAAAAGGAAATCAAGGTACATTCAGTTTTTTATCTGCAAGAGGGTGGATCTTCCTCAGCTCTTTCACGTAATCACGGCGTGCTTCGTCGTTCTCTTCTACTTCTGCTTACCACGGACGCACCTTGCTGATCTCCCACATGGTCAGCGCGTTCCGGATCGCCCTTTCATCCTCCTCGGTCCCCGTCTTCCTAGGTAGAAGGGGAGGGTGGTGTGATAGTGCAGGAGCTTGGGTTCTTGGAAGTCTGATCTGAAGATGGCACCGGTGCGGGTTGTAGATCGCCATGGTGGTGTTCCCCACTAGCTGGAGGTCCAGACCTTGACGCCACGGTATTTTAAGAAGAGTGCTTCGAAGGATTCTTGGTCGCATGATGAACTTATCTATTGGCAAAGTGTTGAAGAAGAGGCGCCATTCATCCCGCGTTTTCTTATCCGCCGTCTTACATTCAACCTGTGAAGAGTATCCAAATGCCCCTCCAATGAAGAAGAGAGGGTGGCTCCTAAAGATTCGGCTAGTTGAAGCTAGGTCCTCCTTGTATTGGAATTTGACTCTTACTCCCATCCAGCACTCAAGGAGTATCATGGAGCCGAACAGAAGTCCTCCTAGGCAAGCCGAGCTGAGTTCTTCATAAAGGTATGAAAGGATCGCTTGAGAGATGGACATTCCCCGCCACAACCCACTAATAATGCTGAGATTTTGGGTATCTAGAAGGTGGTCGGTCGTAGTGAAAAGGAAGACTCCGCATAGGCAAACCGCCACCGCCTTGGCTATTGCTTCGTGTCTCTCCCACTTGTTTTTACAATGAGACACTATCCACTGTGCCAAGGGTATCAAATGAATGTGGTGTGGGCTGATCATGGTCCTCACGTCCTTTGGATTATGGATGAAATCACTTAAGATCAAGGACGGGTCAATAGGCTCTATTGTATAGCAAACCCGGTCTTCATCCCCCGCCTTAGTCTTAGGAAAGGCTAGGTAGGTCTCTACCTCTTCTAATAGGACTGTTGCTTCGAAGGAAGGGAAGATGAAAGTATGAGTTTGTGGATGCCATAGTTCTACAAGAGCTAAAATACTTGGCCAATCTAAGGATAATTTCTGGAAATTTTTGCCTAAAACCAAGAGAGGTTGAAGGTGCCAAGCTTTAAGGATGGATGCGACTTCTATAGGGAGTGCTTTTACCATGGGAGCCACCCACTTCAGATTAGAGTAGCATCTTGGACCAGGAAGAGGCTTGAAGAAAGAAGGAGAAGAAGAAGTCATAAAGAGAATTAAAGTGTAGAATTTTCTGAACTTGAATGTGTTGTTGGGAACTTACCACCCTTTGAACATTGAAGCTTAAGTGCTTTGGAATTGACGTCAACCGTTGGAGCTCTCCATGTTCTTTTCTGGCAGCCTTAGGTCCGGTGTAGACCTTCTATCACCTCGAAGCTTCTCTTCATCTTGATTTTTGCCCTTAGGAGAGGTTCTTCAGCCCTAGAGCAGAGGTTTTTAGCAAAGCTACGATTTTTGGTTGAGTTTCCA